>MNCI01002043.1:58739-110625 GCA_015680685.1 Gnetum montanum | reverse complement strand
ACTTAATAACAAGAATAGTAAATAGCAATAAATGGAAACATTAACTAAAGAAAATAGTAAATAATTAAAAAATAATACATTTAAGTAAATGCGGCACTGATGGAAGTAATCTTGATCTTTATTTCCAATCATGTAATGTGTCTAAGTATGTCACACTCAAACAAGGGTTCCATACAATTACAAACATCACATTGTAGGCATGCACTGGGAATAACAAAACTTGAATGCAAAAATTTAAGAAAGACTATAAAAAACTGAGAACTAACACTATTTTTTCTATATCTCAACCATGCATCCAAGTGTTGTATTTATAGGCTAGTACAATAGAGGCCATATAAGATATTTGACATCATTTCTTGGGACCTGATATTGTGTATTCGATATTAGGGCCAACCAATTCATGACTCATCATCATATAATGAACTTTGAGGCATGTGTGAGAAATAATATTTCAACAAAAGT
The DNA here is from genome assembly GCA_015680685.1 of Gnetum montanum. Classification (NCBI taxonomy): domain Eukaryota; kingdom Viridiplantae; phylum Streptophyta; class Gnetopsida; order Gnetales; family Gnetaceae; genus Gnetum; species Gnetum montanum. The sequence goes on along the minus strand of MNCI01002043.1, from coordinate 110,163 downwards.
AATAACTAATAATCAAAACGAAATTATCTAAAATTTGAAACCTTATAATATATTTTTAAATTAAAATTTCATGTTATCAAATTGATGAGTACAACATCTCAACCCCAATTTACTTTTCCTCATGTGAGTCTCATGTTTTGTGCATGTTTCAAGTGTTTTGGATTAATGTTGAATTCAAGAAAGGCTTAAGGATTCAATGTCTAATGTTGCTTAAAGGTTAGAAGGATTACTACTAGAATGTTTAGGACCTAGAGACATCTTGACAAATGTTTTAAAACTAGTTTTCAAGATGTCTTGCATCTTTGAGATGTATTGGCCATGATGGAGAGATGTCTTGAAATCTTAGAAATGCCTTGATTGCAAGACTCAGCCTCACTAGTGAGACATCTTGCCACTCCTGGGATATCTTGCCTAAAACAAAGGATACTTCTAATAGGTTGTTTTGAAATAATTGGGATGCTTTGGACTTTTCAATTTAGGTGCTAAGGGTAGTTGAAAGATTATCAAGGGAAGCTAAAAAGACATCCAAAAGGCTATAAATTGTGAGCTTGGTAGGAGAAGAAAGAGAAAGAAAACTAAGAGAAAGAGTAGCCTAGGGATAGGTAAAAGAGTATCTTATGAGTATTTTCTTGTCTTAAGAGTGTGCTCTTATATGCTTTATTGGGTGAGCCATAATTGGGGAAGAGTTGAGAGGAATCATTAAGAACATATATTGCCTCTATGTTATATTTCTTTGTAGAATTCAATATAATCAAGGGAGAATTACTCCATTTCTATTTATTCTTGATTTCTCCAAGTCAATTTAGCTTGGAAGTATTGTGGAATCATGAGCTTGAAGGGGTTGTGGGATCAAATCCTCATCATCTTGGTATCAAAGCATTGGTTTTGGAGGCATATACATCTTGTTTTGAGATTTCTTCATTATCTAGAATGATTTTAAAGAATTTTAAGAGCTTTTAAAGAATTTGATCTTCTTGGTTGTTTTTTCCATCCATATAGAGGTTTGAAATGATAAAATTAGTGGGAATATGATTTGATCTTAGTTGGATCATGTTGCTTTTATGATAATTGAGCACCCAATTGCTAGAAGAGTCTAAGGTTTGAAGTGAATTATTTTAGATTTGTGATTTTGTGCTAAAGCATAGTGTTACCTATCTTAAGTTGAATGAATATTGTTGTGGGTATTTTACAATTTTACCTAGCTTTGAGTATTTGTTTGTGTGTGTTACTTTTATTATTTTGAGAACTTGATCTTAGGCTTATTGAAGCTATGGCTCCAAAGAAAAAGAATATCCAAGAGCTTGATGGGCTCAAGGATATTTTCAAATCTTTTGTGGTTGAAATGCAAGAAGTCATTCCAAGGTTGATGGAGATTGAGGAAGAAGAAATTTCTTTTGCTTCTATAAGTGGATCAAGAAGGAGAAATTCAAGTGTTTTAACAAGGTAAGAACCTAGACCTCAAAGGTATGAATTTTAAGTCACCTTTCATTCATACTAATTCAGAAGAGAATTTTAAGTCATATGAATTTTGAGAAGTGCTTTAAGAGTCCCTCTTGTTGACATCCCTATTTTCGAAAGCATCAAAGGTACATATTTCTTTTTATCCTAGTTAAGGACTATGCATAAGTATTTCCTTAAGCAAATTATTATTCAATCTAAGATCCATATTATTGAGTGTAAGCTTGAAAGTTTAGTAGCCAAATGATGGGATAGATAATGCATCAAGTATTTTGAAGAACACTATAGACCTATTGAAAGTTGATCACTTTTGGAGTTCATGTTGAAGTAGAAAATTTGTGAAGTCCTTTTGCCATGAAGTCATTAAGAAACTCAAATTTTTTAGACATAAAGAAAGAGAGGTAAAAGATTTTTATATTGAATTTTGTAATACTTTTGAGTACAGCTATTGTTGGTTAAAGTATGAGAAAGCTTTTAATTTTATTGATGGTCTAGGAATGTAATATTAACAAGAGTTAGCATTTTATGAACCTGAGACTCTTGATGAAGCTTATGATCTTGCTTTCAAGGGTAAAATGAAACTAAGTAAGTTTGGTTTAAATAAATAAAATAATCATAGGCAAAGAAATGAAAAGTAAGCAACTAAAAAAGTCAAAGAAGGAAGCCAAGGAGAAAATTAAAGATGATTAAAGAAAGAAAAGAGAGTCTAGATCACCTCCAAGAAGGAAAAGAAAAAGGGCTAGATCTCCAAAACAATGAAGGGACTAAGGTAAGATGCACTGTTATTATTGTAGTGAAACTGATCATATGTAATGGGAATTTGACAAGTTAAGGAAGAGTTCATCCAAGGGTAAAGAAATACAAAAATTTCAAGAAGAAGAAAATAAATCAAAAAGTTCAAGGAAGTTTATGATAGTAAATCTTTGAATATTATTGAGCATTGTGAATTAAATAGTAATACCCTTATGGGAAATTTGAATGCAATTGAAGATACCATGAAAACAAGTTTTTCTAGAACTCATTATGATGTTAAGGGTTATTTTTTGAAGGTACTTGTTGATGGTGGAACCCAAGAAAAAGTGATTTCTTCTTCTAAGGTTGTGATGTTTTTGCAGCTTGATAATATTTTTCACCCTAATCCTTAAAAGGTACATTGGATGATGAAAAATCATTATAAGTAACTAAAAGAGCAATGTGTTGTTGATTATTCCATTGTTAATTTTCATAATAGAATAATTTGCGATATGATTCCTATTGATTGTGCTAATTTAATTTTTTGGAGACCATGGAAATTTCATAATAAAGCTATTTTTTATGGAGAGAATAATATTTGGACTATGCATAAGGATCATAGTAACTTTAGATTATTGCCTACATTTTTTTGGAAATGATGATTAGGGTTTGAATTCTTTATTAACGCTCCATAGTTTGGAAGAATTTGTGATGGTGAATAGTGGAAAAAATATTTGTGATGATGATATATTTTATACTATTGAGTGTAACGCATTTGATATAAATCATGACGCTACTCTCATAGCTGAGAATGTCATTGTTGATGATTATGAATGTGCAAATGTTTTGCATACTGAAAATGTTATGAAATATTATGCATAAGAAAAAGAAATGTGCTTCTTATGTTGGGTAGTTTTAGCATTTGTTTTTTCCTATTGTGTTTATTATTGATGTTTGGCATTGGTATGAGTGTTGTAATGGTATTAATGTCACCATTTGATGAGTGGTTAGATATGCCAACACTCTACCATAAAAGTCATGAATGCATGCATGTAACTAGATCGTAATCTGTGTATGGGCCATGTAAGTATGCTAGTGGTTGAGAATTTGTTCATGATCATTATCTTCTCACTTCAAGTTAGTGAAGTGCAAGTGTATGGTTTAACTCTAAGTGAGGCATGTGATATCTTGATGTTACGGGCTCCATTTACTCTTAAGTGCAAACATAATGAGAGTGAGAGTAAAATCTAAAACTAGGCAATATCATAAATGTAACTCTATTATATTCTATGACAATGAGTAGTTGTTCTTGGCTTGCTATACACTTCTTGGGCTCATGTAACTGTTACTGGGATTACCAAGTGAATTCACTACTGAGCGAATTAAGTGAAGTCACTATTGGGTTACCAAACGAGTACACTTAATGCTCAAAACCAATTGTATCCATTTTTCCTTATTAATAAAAATGGAAACGGAAAGTATGTAAGAAATGTAAAGGACTAAGCTAAAGTAAGCATGAAAATTAAACTAAGTAAAGAAAATGACTAAGCAGAAAATAAACAACTAAGTGTAATTCTACAATGGTGGCAAACAATCTCAATCTTTATTTCTGTTCATGAATTGTGCCCAAGTGCAATCCACTTGAATAAAGATTTCATACAATTATTTAACACCACAATGTAAGCATTCACTCTATCGCTAAGTTTAAACTATGAAAACAAACTACAAGAATTTTGCTAAGGGTGAAATGAAAGTTGTTTTGTTGACATGACCAAGTGTTGATGTTTATAGGGATGACTAGGACTCGCTACATCGCATCAACGATGATGTATGCAAGGTTGTGATGTCATACATATGATATTATAGATGCGATATTGTAGATACGATATCATGGCCTATTACAAAAAGGTTTTATCATACCCCCACGATTAACTAGAAACTTGTCCCTAAGTTAAACAAAAAAAAAGATAGAGTTCCTTACAAAATTGGGAGGTATCCTCAAACTTTGACATGACTACTTATATACATGACTACTTGACTCTAAATGCCACATTGTGTTCTGAGTGGTGCTTTACATATTTTCATGCATTGCATGATAGACACACATGACAATAAAATAAAATGAAATAAAATAAAATGGTAGAGTTCGATGTAGCCTTTAGGTTCTCAATGGTGGTGGCTCCTCCATTGGCTTCTTTTCTTTCTTGTCAAGCTTCTAAAATTGATAATGATTGAGTAGTGCCTGAAGCTTCTCCTCCTCTGATCTTGGGTCATGTACCATCCAAGTGAATTTTACAATGTTTGATGGCATTGGCATGAAGGCTATGGAAACATTTTGTTGGCTTTCACATACTAAGTTGGAAACTACCTCCTTTCTTCCTCAAATGCCTTGACCACCTTTCTCAATTCTTAGTAATCCATCATTTTGTAGGCCAGGTTTGTTGCTACATCTTTCTGATCTTGGTAGCTACCTTTCACTATTTCAAGCTTAGAGGTTGTGCATCCTTTCGATCCATAAACTCTTTTTCATACATGACATACACTGCAACTACCTATTATTCTATCTATTTCCTTAGTCAAACTGCAATAAGCATGGTCAAATTAGCATATTTAAGGTTTGTTAATCCCATGTATTCTATGAGATCTTTAATCTACAAGTTTTTATTCTTCACTTCAACTTGGTAAACATGGGCAAGGCTATCTAGAATCGGCTACCAATTAGGTTTCTGTGCTATGATTTAACTAATTTTGGCCTTGATCATTTGGATTTATTTTTCATTAATTTTCTTATACATGTCCACCTAGTCTTTGAAGTGTTCTTTGAGCCTTTCATGTTTCTTAACCTCATTTTGCCATGCGTTGATTTCAATTACTAATTTTTGATGGATAGAGTGGACTTATTCCATTCACATGGTTCTGTTCGCTCTAGCTAATTTACTCATGTCTTGGTTGACTTTGATAAATTGTTCTCTTAACTAGTGCATACTTTCTTTAAGAACATTTTTCTGCTTCTCTATGTCTATCAATCTGGTGTTTTTAGCTCTAATTTTCTTATTTTCTTCTTCAAGGGTAGTTATTATTTTAGCATGTGCATAATTTTGGACCTTTTCCATAGATGCATTCCATATTGCCTTTTCTTTCTGCATCTCTACCTAGATATTCTTGGCTATGAGTTATGTTAGTTACTCATATTTGAATTTATCTAGCTAGTCTAACAATATATATTGTGTAGGGTCTCTTGTTTCTGCTCTTAAGGATACTAATTCAACTTGCAACCTCTACACTTCATTCTTTGCATGTTCTGCTCTTGTCTCAACCATTACTAGCTTACCCTTTGTGGAGATTAAATTTGACTAGATTGCAATGATATCATTTGTGATATCAAAGAGATTTTTCATTACTTAGCCTATCTATAGTAGTTAATCTAGGATGTCCTCATGTTTTACTGGGGTCATGGATGTACTAGCTAACATCTTAACATCTTTGGTTCCAATAATATTTGTTAGTAGCATAATGAAAATGTTAAATGATTCTCTAATGTGATTGGTGATCACCTTTGCTACTCTTGCTGAATCTTGGTGTTGCATCATTGCTACTATGGCTTCTTCTCCTATTTCTAACATAACTTAGAAAGATGCAACGTTCCCAAAAATCTATTGTGTCCAATTTTCATCCTCTTCTACTTATAAAGATACCTAACCACTAGCGAGCCCTATTGGTAATGTAGGTCTTACGAAGTTATCTCTTACTTTGTATAATGTAGAACCATCCCTTGTTTTCCAACTTATTATTTTTAAAATTTGTTGCAAGTGGCTCATGGACGATCTGTAATCTTGTTATTATGGTGGAGCACTTGATTCGAGTCTATCATTGATAGGTGTTGATCCACTGGGTCTTTCTTCTTATTGTCCTATTGCTATAATATTTCTTGTTGGTGTCAATATTGCTACTCCCTGAATACATAGTGGCTTCTCCATTTGATCTTTCTTTGGTGGAACTAACTTTGACATCTCAACATATGATGCATTTTGGGCTTTTCGTAGGACATCATTTGTGTATTCTAGAATCCCAACTTGCTTGCATAACCTTATGATAAAACAAGGGAATGCTAGTGTGAGTTTCCCTACCTTATTTTCTTCAAACCTTTTTCAAATTTCTAAGAAAAATAAATGAGCTATGTTGGCATGGCATTGAATTTCCCCATGAGAATGGCACTTCCTCTAGTGGTGTAGGTGGAAATTCTGTTGAGCATTTTGGTGGAAAAAATATGGTAGGTTTCAATTTTGAAATATATTTTCTCCTCAATAGTCAATTCACTATATTCCTCATTTTCTTATCCATTTGCTCTTTGTAGCCATAGCTTATTTGCCTCAGTGTTGGATCTGGTAGGTATTCATGCTATATTTGCTTTAACATTAGCAATATTTAATGCCTTGGTAATGGCTTTGATAGAATAAGACACAGAGACTCCTTCAATATTTATGATGGCATCATCTTGCTTATTTCCCCAAAATTGATAAACTTCTCCTAAGTACCATTTACCATTAAATGATAGGGTTGGCCACAGAGGAGAGGCTTGGAGTTGTGTTTCGATGTTCTTGAGTGTCAACTTCATGAATGGTCCAAAATTCAATTTCATAATCACTATGAACATGATTGAATTTTCTTAGATGGCCTAGAAACATTTTGCTAACAACGTGAGGTGTTGTCCTTACTCTAGAACTATAGTGGTGCTTCAACCTCAGCCTGCACAGATTATTTAGTAGTAGGTTTTGTTGGTGGATGCTAAAGGATTGAACCTCCTGCTATGCTTATGGATTTTATTCTTTGACTTGTCCTCTACCTTGACCTCTTGGTCTTTTGCTTTCTCACAGTGAGGGTCTTCCTTCTATGGATCTTTTCGGAGCCATTTGCAATCATCAAAGATTCATTTGAGTGTATCCAAGGATTTTAAATAAATTTATAATAGTTCATAATCCTTTTCCAGATCCTTGGTTTTGGTCCAATTTTTATCCTTATTATTACTTATGGCTCTTATTATGATTGTAGAGTTAGAAAAATTCAAAAAGAAACCCTTGTTTGTTATTCTTTTGATTGTTAAGACTTATCACAATTATCCTTTCCTCGTTTAGTATGTTAGTGGATGGTTGGCTAGGAGAATCGGTTAGGTTTATTAGCTTTTATTTAATTAATTGATCAGAATATGCTTATTTGTTCTTATTCTTACCCTTAATATACTCTTCTCGCATTAGAAAAATTTGGCTCATTTTGACTCTTCTATGTGCAATACTCTCCCCCACGACTAAGTTGGTCACTCCATGATCAAGAGGGTTCAAGAATTACATAAATAAGAGCTACAATAAAAGAGTTATAAAGCATAGAAGTTTGGTTGTTAGAGGCTTAGAAAAATAGCATGAACTTCCTTTGCTTGAAATGTGAAAATGAAAAATTTTGCTAACTTTTGCACATATATATAGATTTTTATTGGCATGACATCATAGTTGTGAGTCATAGGGCCTAATACATTGTAGTTGTGACGTCACCGTAAAAAAAATTTGATTTTTGAGCAATTTTTGATGAAAAAATTGGGTCAAATGGATAGTTTGGAAGATTTAGGGTTGGCCTAAAGGATGTTTGATCATAGATAATGCTTAGAATATGAGAATTTCGAATTAAAATATCATAAAAGAAAGACTCGTTGGCAAAGTAAATCAATGAGATATTTAGGAGATGGTAATAGAAATTGCAAAATTATGATCATATGTGAAAATATAGGAAAGTGATAATTAATGGTTTAAGTGTCTTGAAGGCACAAGATAATGTGGAATGGATCATTAGGTGTAAAGTATAAGAGTTATACAAGTGGGTCCTCCCCAAAGCAAGCTTCAACCCTTAGTGCCCTTGTATAAACACACTCATAAGTGTTCATGGGAACTCAAGAAGTTCAATGTAAAACATACCTATCTTGCAAAACACACATGTTAGTATTGCTTGAATGGAAAAATAACACTATATTATACAAAATAATTGAATTATGATTATATATACTAATGAGGTGAAATGGGAGTAGAAAGGATTGTAGACATTGGAATGTGAAGTGTCTTACCATACGCATAATGGATTCTTGTGTGTGATATATGGTTAGAGTGATCATTAGCCCTTCTATCCAAGATCCAAATCAAGTCCATACCACTTACCAATGACATTGCATTGCATCATCTTAAAACTAACAACCACAAGACTACCACTACTACAAGAAGTATTAATACTTGGTAATGAAGTTCAAGGAAGTAGTTTATTAATAGCACACTTTATTTTTTAGATTTCTAGGAATCCACCTACCTTCAAGCATGGGTAACATGTCTTTCTAGTGGGACCCCCAAAAATTTTATTTTGTGCATTTATTGTGTTTTTACTATGTCAACCTTACTAGAGGACTACCTTCAAGCATGGGTAACATGTCTTTCCAATGACATGGTAAGGTAGCACTTATTTTAGACATTCTTCCATTTTTTTTAGAACACAAGTAAATAATACAACTTAATAGCAGGATAAGACTTATAATAGTAGCCTTGGAGAATCCACAAATCCCTTTGATGTTATAGCCTTTTCATTTCCACTTAGTTCTTCACTTTTCTGTCCAGGCATAATGATCATAGGCTTATTTTAGTTTTATTGTGAAAAGAATATCAATAGGTCATGGTAAGAACCTCTTATTATTGGAAATGAGTGGATGGATGATGTGGTCTCACTGTATATAGAATTAGTCCTTCCATGATTTGATAATATAGGGAAATTTTCACATTATTGAAACTACATCTTGCGTTATTACTTTGCATTTTATTAAAAATAGTTAACAAAAATATGTATAAGCAAGATGATAAAAAATCATAGAAAATTTGTAGAAAAATGATAAGAATAGTAAAAGATGATAAGAAGATAAAAATGTAGAAAGAATTTAAAAGGTATCAAAGAATAGAAAATGATTAAGAAATGGAAAAAGCATAAAAGAATGGAAAAAATAATAAAAGAATATGAAAAAGTAGTAAGAAAAGAAAAAGGTTTAGTGCTTAAGTGTCACACTAGACACCCCCATGACTATTATTAAAAACAATTAACCACAAGATAGAACGAGTTAAGGATGGTTTGGTAGGTAGGGTAGAATCCATAGAGGAGTCAAGATGTTCATAGAATGATTTGACTTGTTGAATATTAACCAAGTTAAGCTTTTGTGGGCTAGTTGGGTGATAGATTTGCATGGTGCCTGATTGGTATGTTGCATGGACGATATAGGATCCTTCCCATAAGGATTGAAATTTAGCATTTTGTGGCACATGACTGGAATTACAATATAGGACTTTATCGCCTGGTTAGATTGACAATTGTCATATTCGTGCATCATGCCTACATTTGCAGTATTTCTTGTGTACCTCATTACTCATTAGAGCTACAAGTCTATTTTCCTTTAGAAGGTTAAGGTTCGTACGACATTCTTTTTGAGCTAGGTTTAGATCTAGGTCAAGTTCACTAGTAGTAGCTAAGGTTTGTAGCTCTGCTTGGATTGGTAACGTAAGAAGTTTTCCATAAACTATTTCATAGGGCAAGTATCTTATTGGAAGTATCATTTAGCTTATTACTCCAATCCTTTCTAAATTTACTAACTATTCTTGCTAATATTCTCATGATTTCTCGGTTAGTCACTTCTGCTTGACCATTTTCTTGGGGATGGCATGGTGTAGTTAGTTTGTGGTTGACCCCAAGTTGTCGCATTAGCTTCTTGAATGTAGCTCCTGTAAAATATGTTCTATTATCAAATATGAGCATGCATGGTACTCCAAATCTATTCACCATGTGTTGTTTAAAGAATTTAGCCGTTGTTTTAGCTGTGCAATATTTGATAGCAGCTTCTTCTTTCCACCTTGTGCAATAATTAGTTGTCACTATAATGTATGATTCTTGTTGGACATCAGTGGGATGGGCCCCATAAAATCAATTCCACATATATCAAATGTCTCTAACGGTTAGATGCATTATTGTGGCCTTTCATTTCTTGTCGTTATTCCTCCATCGTGTTAGCATCTTTCACAAGATTGAGTGAATTTGTGTGCATCTTTGAATATAGTAGGCCAAAAGTCATGTACCATAATCAGGTTTAGTATTGTTCTATGTGCTACATAGTGAAAACCACATTGTTCCTTATGTGCATCTTCTAGAGTTCTTGGTTGGCTCTCTTCTAGAATGCACCATCTTATTAGTCCATTGGCACATATCTTCTAAATATTTCCATTAATTTCCATATATCATTTAACTTTGTGGGGGAGCTGTTCCTTTTGTTTCTTATTCCACCCAAAGGAAGCTCTTATTTAGTTAGATAAGTCATATAGTTAGTAATCCATGACTTTTTTGTTGAGTTAATAGCCATTTTTGAGCTTGTAAACAAATTTTCATCAAGAAATTGGTCTAATAATGGTTCATTCTATTCTTGTGGTTTCCATCTTAGTCTTGCAAAATGATTGGCTATAACATTTTTTGTTTCTTTATTATCTATCATAGTGATGTCAGACTCCTGTAGTATCACAAGCCATCGTATCACCCTTGGACTAACTATTGGTTTATTTATCAAAAATCTAATGGTACTATGGTTTGTGTTGACATAAATAGGGTACCCAAGCACATAATGTCTAAATTTTTCAAGTGTGTACACCACAATCATAAGCTCCTTTTTTGTATTAGTGTAATTAATTTGTGCCCTGCTGATGCTTTGACTAGTGTAGTGTATGTAATATGGTCTTTTTTTATTATCAAGTTGGGTGAGTATTGCACTTCGTGCGTAATTTGAAGCATCTATCATAATGTGGAAGGGCTTAGACCAATTTGGAGCTTGAAGGATTGGTGATTTATTCAACTTTTGTTTTAATGTTTCAAATGCCTTTTCACACTATTCTATCCATTGGAATGGTGCATCCTTCTTTGTAAGTTCTACTTGTGGCTTTGCTATCTTTGAAAAATTCTCAATAAATATTTTGTAATATCTTGTATGGCCAAGGAATGATTTGACATCCTTAACATGTTGTGGCCTTTGGGTAATATTTTGAATGACTCTTATCTTATCATGATCGACCTCTATTCCATTTTGAGATACTTTATGTCCCATTACAATACCATTTTGGACCATTAGATGGCTTTTTTGCCAATTGAACTTTACATTAGTTTCAACACAGCTTTTCAAAACCTACTCTAGTTGGTCCAAGGCTTGTTTGAAGTCAAGCCTATATGTGGAAAAGTCATCCATGAATACTTCCACTCCATTGCCAATCCATTTTTGGAAGATGCTTAGTACAAGTCTTTGAAAGGTAGCAGGAGTGTTACACAAGTCAAAAGACATTTTCTTTTAGGCAAACATCCCTCATAAACTAGTGAATGTAGTCTTCTCTTGATCTTATGGTGCAATGCAAACTTGGTTACACTCGCTGTACCCATCAAGGAAACTATAGTACTAATGTTCTACAATAATATCAAGGACCTGGTTAATAGATGGTAAAGGAAAATAATCTTTGAAGATTGTTGAATTCAATAATTGTAAGTCAATGTAAATCCTCCATTCACCACCTTTCTTTAGGACAATGACTAAGGGACTGACCCATTCACTATTTGCTATTGCATAGATGAACCCTGCTTTAATAGTTTCTCCTATTTTTGTTTGACCACTTCTTTGAGTTTAGCATTCAATATTCTTTGAGGTTGGTGGTGAGGCTTGACAATTGGATCTGTATAGATTTGGTGTTGACATATGCATGGATTTGTACCTATTATTTCATTGTAGGATCATGCAAATGTTGTTGGTCATTTATTTACCACTTCCAGTAGTCTTCTCTTTTGCTCTTTATCAAGATTGACATTAATAATTACCGGTTTCTTATTATTTAGAAAAGCATATTCTAGTACATCCAATAGAGCTTTCAGTTCCAACGATTCTGATTCATACTTTTCTTAAATCTCTAAATATTTAATGTCTTCTTCAATATAGGCACTTGTAATTTTTTTTAATGGTTTCATGCACATATCTAACTTTATCTCTTTTTTAGTAATTAGCCAGTGGGTGCCTTGTTGTTTGGTGGCTACTACATATAGGCATTGTTGCTTACACATATCTTCTATACATTAATTGCATGTCATATTGGTTTCATGTTTTATAGCCTAGATTTTCTGCACATAATTGCAACTGTTATCACTATATGCAATACATGAAACTTAGCATCTTTGTATGATTTTAACTTCATCTTCCTTGGAGATTTTGAAGGACAAGTCTTGGACCCCTAGCTTAGCATTGATAATGCTAAGCCATGCTCTTCCCATAATTATAGGAAATTTCCCTTTGTTTTTTCCCCACATGTATAACTAGGAAGTTAGTAGGATAAGACCAACCACTCATGGTGATGATGACCTCATCCACCTATCCAAGTGGAATAGTGATTAACTAAACTACAAGCTCCAATCAGATGTTACTTTTCATTAGTGGAGGAAAATTCCAAGCTTTGTACATATCTTGTGAAATCAAGTTTATTCCTAACCTAGAATCTAGTAGAGCTTTGTAGGGTTTATGATTTATTATTTGGAGATATACTAGGGGACTTCTAGGATCTCTTCTCTTTTTAGAAAGTGCTCCTGCCTTAATCTAGTGCATTACAGTTTGAGTGAGCATGATTAGTGGTCAAGTTTGGATTTATAGTACTTGGAAGCATAGTGTTCCCTTAAAGAGTATGTGTGGATGAGGTGATTGTAGGTGAAGTTTCCTTCCTCTGAACCTTTTTGGGACTTGTCTTAAAAAATTGATGTTTCCTGTATTAATTGCCATGATAGTATTTTTTTGCTATGACTATGTTGGTAGTTCTCCTTGCATTATTTGTGGTGGCATTGGTGGTAGAGAGTTAGGAGGTTGGATTAATAAACCAATTTTTGGTTAATGTGCATAAGAATTGGGATCCATTCATGAAGTAGTGGATTTGTAATACTCCAACGGATCGTAGTGAGAGGAAGTGTGGATTGAAGCATTTCCTAAAGAGATTGGACATTGAATGTAATATCCATAAGGATTTGGTTGCTTGTATGGGTATTGTTGCCTTATCGATGGCATTCCCCATGCTTTTGGTTGTTGTCACTACTACTAATATTTCTCTTGTGATTGAGGATAGGCTTCACTTAGATAGTATGACGGTTGGTAAGGTTGTTGAAAATTACCTTGTGTATAGGGTAATCATCTTGGCATCTATTTCTTGAAAAATCTTGGATTAAGTGCATATATCTCAAACTCTTGTAAGTGAACCATAACAAGGAAACATCCTTTAGGATGTTCATATTGGCATACTTTGCATCCTTCTTTATCTTCTAAACTAAATGATGAGCCGCGATATCGCATACGCGATATTGTGGCCTGCCGCAATGTCTATAAATAAGAGGCGGCTTTCCCTGTTTTAGGAACTTAGACTTAGACCCTTAGCCAAACTATAGCAGTTTTACCATTCCAGAGTTAGAATAATTTCCATGTGCCCGTAGTAGAAGTCTTAAAGTGAACAGATCTTTATTCGAGCAAATTGTACCTGAGCACACATTTGTGTACAACAATAAAGACGAACTTTCTGATAAACCTTGTAGCATGTGGACTAAGCTAGATAGGAATTAATTATTGTTGAATATTTAATTGCTTTCCTAGTTAATTGATCTCCTCAGCCTTGACTCTCCTAGTTAAGTACACTCAGTACGACCGCTTCGAGCATGTGTGCAACGCTTGGTAACCCAGTAACGAATAGCGTTTGGTAATCCCAGCAATGTTGCATTGGTTCAGGGTGTGTGCGGCAAGCGGGAACGGATACTAGTGTTAGGAAAATTAGAACTTAGTAAAAAGTTAAGAAAAGTTAGTCACTTAGTTCTCTTCACCTTCCCCTATTAGCATAAGACATTAAAAAGATAAAAGATATAAAAATCATATACCTTAAGCTTACTTAACCATACAACCGTGACAATACAAGTAAGATTGGGAAGACAGAAATTGATTAACCTTAAATGTTTCAGTAAGGCGCATAAGCACTTAGTCCTTGGAGTTCGACCGGATCACGCGTGAGACGCTCATATTCGTATGGTTGAGTGTAGGGGTACCTCGCCACTCATCATTGGCGCCGTTGCCGGGGACTTAGTTGTTTGTGCACTACGTAGAACATAGGAGATCATTCATATCGTTGGGATGCTAGAACGAACCCTTAGGGTTGATCAAAAGAAAAATAAGACAACGGTAAATAGCACACCGAACAAGACAAAAATGTCTTCTTCTTTGTACAAAGGCACTTCACCGCCTAGGACTCACACAAAAGACAATCTGTGGCACAACACATGTAACCAAGATCCGTCAGTTCCTCAACAGTTTCGTGTGGTATATATTCATCACAATGAATATGTACTTGACTTTACCTTTATTCTCCATCAAGATGAACAACTGCTTTGGAGAGACTTGGAGGGTAACATAGTGTTGCCTCCAGATCGAGTAGTCCCCAACATACTTCTTCATGCTCTCGCGTGAGTAGGCATGTCATAGTTATACGTAGAATACATTGCATGTGATTATGAAACAAGGGATTACCATCCCACAGAAGTGCAACGTCAAAGGGACTTGCGATAGGAGAGATACTATACATCGTTGAAGGGAAAAGGCCCCCATAATGCTCCACCCATCTTAAGCGAAATTGAGGGTGGTGAACCTATTTCAATAGGTTCTCCACAAAATGATGTTCCCCCTCCTAACGATGGTCAGGAGGTGGTGTATCAAAACCTTCACTCCACGATTCACAATCCTGGTTCTGATCCCCACGAACACCAAGTGTTCAACGAGGGAACACAAACACATGATAAGGGGGGGCACTCTAATCGTAATCATGATCGGGGCCAGGACCACCAAAGAGAAGGTAGGAAACATCATCATGACGATGGTTCTCCTTCTTCTTCACCTTCATCATCACATTCACCCTCTCCTTCAGTATCAAGACGTAGTCATAAGGAACCTAACCATGAGGATAAAGGTAAATAGAGTGAGAAACCTCGACGAGAGAGTCAAGAACGAGGATGAGGGCACTCTAGAGAATCACGACATGAAAGAAGGGAGAGTAGGGAACCGTGTAGACATCACAAACGCTATGAACGAAATGACCAGGAAGAACCCCTACTTGCAACCTGAAGCATGTTAGATATCACGAAGGCTGTAAGAATTCCCACAAGGCACCAAAAAGATAGCAAGATCAAGAGGTTAGACATGAATAACATCCCACAATTTGAGGGGGGATACAACGTTGATCCTCATAATCACTTACAAACATTTCACGATGCATGTGCCTTGCAGAACATCGAGAACGAATGGAAAAAACTAAAGTTGTNTACTCCTGAGTGTCCAACCTACGAAAGAAAATCCAAGGATGGAAGCAAGGAAATCATGAACCCTTGGATGCTACCATGGGCCGTTATTATGCATTATTGCATCGTTGTCTAGGCCATGGTTACGCACAACGGGATCAACTACATCATCTCGTAGATGGACTTAGGCAAGAAACTAGGAGAACCCTTGAAACGTATGCCCAAGGGAGATTATCAAAGCTTAGGTCCCATCAGGTCCATAGATTGTTGGAACAAGTAGCCAAGGAAGAGGGAGAGCTACGTAAGAGAGAAAGTGCGGAAGAGTATAACCGTGATCCTTCCCTCTGAAAAAGAGGAGTGAGATTCTGTGAGGAGGAGGAAGAGTCACCACTTGAAGAGATGGGGCATAGGAAAACCTTGCCACTGCAAAAATGAACAACAGAAGTATCCGCAAAGGTAGACCAAATGTGGGACTCCCTAAATAGTAGATTTGAAACCATTCTTAAAATTGTAGAGGAGTCTAGGGAGCGAGGTAGTGACTATGAAAAAAAGAAAAAGAGGGACATGGACCATGCACGTAACAAAGGTAAGGGTAAAATGGCCATCACCGAAGAGGTTGTGGATTCTGATACGAACAATGGCGATGGATATGAGATATGCTAATACGACCATCCTAAGGGATGTTGCCCAGTAATCTCACATCTGCAAGAGTCTGGGGTGTACGCACTTAACCCACGACTTAACAAACGGCAAGCACCTCGACGGTTACCTTCTCCCCAAGGTAACCCAAGGCAGTTCCACCAACCTTTAATGTATTATCCAAGTGGAACTCTGCCACAACCTATTGAGAAACACCAGCAGTGGAAATACCCACAGTCATGGGGGATGCCACCACGACGACAACAATATCCTTACCAGCAACCGGATCCATATGGCTACTACGTGCAGCAACCAATCTCTCCACGTAACTCTATTGGTCACATGACACCACAACGCCACTACCAAGCTCGGGAGTATTATAGGACTCCTTCTCCTGGGAGAGATAATCCACAGACATACCATCGTCCAAATCCATTCGCAACTCTCACACCGATAGCTCCATTATCACCCGCTCCAGCAATGCAAGGGGAACTCCCCACTCAACTACAACAACGCAATACTATGAGAGCTGTGAACCTTCAACCCATTGCTGGTTCTGAAAATCATACAAAGAAAAGACCTTTCTTCAGAACCAACAGTCCAACCAAACTCTCACAACCACAAGCGGTTGAGCCTTTGAACGCTTCTCCATCAAATAAGGCTTCAAAGCTCCCTTCAAACCAAAAACAGAGCTCAAGGCACATGGTTATGTTAACACATGTTGTCACTGACTGGATTAAGAAGGGCCACCTTCTCAGGAAATTCTCTAACCCCAGAAGTCCTTTAATCTATCTCCAAGTCGCTGGGAATGAACCATGTAAAGCTCTTCTGGACTCAGGTTTCGGAGTCAACTTAATATCACAAGAGATGTATAAAGCCACTCCTACCATCAACCAATAATAGGAAGCATGTCTTTGCATGGTGTGATTCCCATGAAAAAAAACACGATAATTCAAAGCACACCCTTTAGACACAATAATGAACTACAAGCACTAGTTATGGCGCTAGAAAGATATGCTACCCATGCCTAAAGGCACCCTTTTAACTAAGTTCTTTCCTATCTTTGTGATTTTCTTCTCTTCTCTACTTGAAGTGGTGGTTGATCTTTGGGAGTTTTCATGAACTCTTGGGGGTTGGATGGTCTGCATATGATAATGCAAAGTCACAACAAGGGGATGGACTTGGTTTTGACTAAGGATGAAATAGTATCTGGTCACATTAACCACATGCTCCACAAGGACTTCATGTGACCAGGATGTGAACTCCATTATCATTCTCTCTTTTCCATCATTTAACTCTTGTCATAAACCATCTCACTACCTCCTATCATGGTTATTTAATGTGTCTCTTTTGGTATGTCATAATCACTTGACAATTTCTTATGTGGATTCGATTTTTAATTATCAATGATCATTAATCATCTTTGGTGCCTATAGACTCTTGGATATGAGGGCATGCAAGGGCATTAATGGCATAAGCCTGCTTTGGGGAGGACCCACTTGCATACTCCTTGCTCTTGTTTGGTTAAACTTCCTATCCCTTGGTCATTTTACATTTGATCCCATCATTTTAGAACATAAATATCTAGTTTTGCAATACCTTGGCATAATTCATTTCTCCCCAAATTTCCTTTTCTAAGCCAATCTCATGTCCTCTTCCATGTTTTGTCATCATTCTTGGCTTTTTTTGCTTCCTTTAGACTCTTGTTTCATTTTAAAACTTCCCCAAAATACTTAGTTTTTTAATTAGAAAAATTACTGAAAATAGCTGCATCAACACATCCTTGTCAATGCAACTAGATGTGTCGATGCATCCCCGTTGATGTAGTACAAAAATAGTATAAATATTTTTTCAAATGTTCCTTCAAATGCAAGAGTTTTTTCCATTTTCAAAGCCCAAAGACCTTTCAAATGTCATAACTTACAAACCACTCATCCAATTTACCTCATTCTTCAATCCCCTAGCTACTGGAGGTAAGCTTTTTGTCATGGGGTCCACAAATCTTTAGTTTA
The DNA here is from genome assembly GCA_015680685.1 of Gnetum montanum. Classification (NCBI taxonomy): domain Eukaryota; kingdom Viridiplantae; phylum Streptophyta; class Gnetopsida; order Gnetales; family Gnetaceae; genus Gnetum; species Gnetum montanum. The sequence goes on along the minus strand of MNCI01002043.1, from coordinate 91,927 downwards.
TGATAGAAATTTTTTTAGCATTTTTCTAAATCAACAAGGTTTAACCATTAAAATAATATTAACATCCTAGTCCAAACTAAGTTAAACCTCACAAACAATCTTTGGTAGCCAATGAATAAAATAATAAACCTATGAGGATCACAAATGAACCAAAGTGTAACATAACCCAATAAGAAAGGTATCAAAAAGGAACTAAAGGTTATACACTAAAATGCTAATCCATGGTTATGTTTGTGATTGTAGATGGCACCAAAGAGGAGAGCACTAGCGGGGGGACCTTCCCAACCAAGGGAGAAGCAACCACAAGGAGGAAGGGACTAGCAACAGCCATAGTAGCCCCAAGAGTAAGAATCTGAAGCAACTCATGTGACAACACCTCTTTGGGAGGAGCCTGAAGTGGATTTTGATTCATATGGTTTGGCAGCACACTCTACCATGCTTTTGTTGCATCTTGACAAGAGATGATGAAAGATAAGGCAACTGCAAAGCTATAGGAAGAGGAGAGGCCACCACCACCACCACCTACTAGGGCAACCACACCAAAAGTACTTGCAACTGCAAAAAGTCTTTGGAAACACCACAAGTAGTAGTTGCAACAACAAAAAGGTTCAGTAGGTGGTGGGGAGCCGTCGGTTCACTATCTAGCATTGAGGCATCTTAATGAGGTTACCAAGACCATAAGTTGGCTAGAGAAAATTGCCCCATTATTCTCAACATAGTGAACTTAGGCATCCAGAAGAACAAATACTATTTCCTAAGAAGTTATGGTGTCCATCCTTGGACAAAATTTCCCTGAAATCTCTAAGAATGTTGTGACTTTCTCAGTGTGCTTGGAGGAAGGTGAGGGGATGATTATCTTGGTAATGCAACACTAAGGACAAGAGACAACAACAAAAGTGGTGGCCAATACGATGGTAGAAGACCTTAACACTCCTATGGAATCTGTTTCAAATATTGCCACAATGGCAAATGTTCAAATATCCATAGGATTAGGAAGTGGTCGATTGAGTGCAGCCCAACACGAAAAAGTATTCAAAAGACTAGTGGGAACTAGACAACTACTTCCAAAGATCTTTGATCTCTTGGATGAAATCACAACAACCTAGTCCAAGCTACAAGAGACAAAGGGAAAAATTATGATTGCCAATGCCTAACTACAAGCAGCCACCACCGAAAACAAACAGTTGGCTACCGAAGTTGTGGAGTTGTGAGCCTATCTCTCTGATCCTACCATTCTCAACCTAGATCTCACACGAGATGAAGCTTTCCAATAGCTTCAACAGAGAATTAGAGAGGTTGAGAATGTAAAGGAGGCTACAATCTTTGATGCATCCTTATCAAAAGCCTTGACATTCAACATCAATCAGGATCTAGCTCAAGTCTGCAAGGAGAACCTAGTCCTCACCAAGGACATTCATCACATGTGCAACGTCAAACAACGGAAACATCAAATGATTGAATTCATTCGACAACAGTAGGAAGAGCTAGCTAAGGTGAACCTTTACTGAAGGAGGTTGGTAGCAAAAAATAGAAATCTCTCGATGGAGGAAGTTCGAGTGCTTTGCCAAAAAATGATCATCAAGGTAGCTACCTAGAAGAACATGACCTTGAAATTTGAATGGGTTAAGAACCATTACAGGGACCAGGTGGAACTCCTCAAAGAGATGAATGAAAAAGAAATACAACTGGCCAAGCTGAAGATGATTGAGGCCCTCCTACAACTCCAGCAAAGAGGCAATGTATGGCAGCCAATCTTTGATGGCTTAAACACATACAACAAGGCAGAAATCTGCCTAAAGGAGTTATAGATTGAGGAGATGATGGAGTATATAGAGCTTGCCAACCTCCATTACACAAACTTTACTATGTTGATTGCAGGAAGGCTAAGGATTGAGTTAGAAAAGAAAGTGGCCAATTCTTACCTCTTGTACGAGGCAGAATTCAAGCACCATAAGGAGACTAAACAGTAGTTGGAGATAGCCAATGCAAAGCTTAAAGTTCTCAGAAGCAGATTCACTGACCAACAATCTGTTGTTGAGAACCTAGCCAAGAGAATGAATAACTACCATGAGCTATAAAATCTAGTCAAGGCATTCAACATCAAACGTAAAAAATTTGCAACATGGTTTGTCAATGTCAAGAAGATGTTTCCCACAATGTCGTGCCTATAAAATATCCCCATGCTAGCCCACATTAGCAAAGCTGCGTGGACTACATACAGCCCACGTGGCAAGGAAGAGAAGATGAAAGCATTATTGTATGCTTTCAAACTTCCACCACTAGCAACAATAGTAGCAAGACAGCCTCCACTACCACGAGCACTAGAACCTAGCAAAGGATCTTCAACACATCAAGAGCCTCCACCTCCTGGTACTATTTGAAAGTTCACCTTGTCCTCAACAATCTAAGAAAACCTACTAAAATGTTTGTAAGAGTGTCCAATTTTGTTGTCATGGACACCAATTTTAAAATCCTATACAATCTGGCACTCAAAGTCGATTAGTCAATTAGTCTATCTGTTGTTTTTCAGTTAATAAATTCCATACTTTTCCAATTTTGTAAGAAGCTTGATCTTACTTTTGTTCACTCGAGGATGAGTTCTTAGTCAGTCGTGGGGGTATGATGAAGCTTAGTTCGACTCACTATGTCAATCCAACCCTGTCAGCGTAGCCCTATCAACGTATCCCCATCAACACATGGTAACATGTGTTGACCCAGATGCATCAACGCTGATGCAGTCAAGCTTATATAAATGCAAGTACCAACCACATTTATGACACGTTGAGTCCATAGTGTAGCGAAGCCCTTGTAGTTTGCTATTTCTAGAGTTAGAATATTTTCCCTTTGAGTGCCCACAATGTGAATGAAAGAGATTGTACGGAACTTTATTCAAGCGCCATGAACCTGAATGCATTGGTGTGAATGGTAATAAAGTCGAGATTTCTGGCATTCATTGTAGCACTTGGATTAGATTAATCTTCTTAACCAGAACTTTACTTCAAATGCATTTTACATTCCATGTCATAATAATTAAAGTAATTAATCATAAACACATAAGTACAACTTCAAGCATAACATATGGCACTTGGTAATCCTAGCAATGACTATTGGTATGCTCAGTAATCATCACTTGCTCACCCAGTAGCATTAATACAAGTTTGAGATGTGTACGACAAGTGGATATGGATACTTATGTTAGGATAGTTAGCCTTTAGAATAGTTAAGTAGTTAAAATAATTCATCTTCAATTATTCATTTTTCCACATAGGACTTAAGATAAAAATATAAATAAAAACAAATATCGTATGCTGTAACTCATACTTAACCATACGTAAAGTACACACAAGTGTGAGTTAGGAAGACAAGGATCACATGACCCATTGGCTCATAGTCTTTAACTATAGACAAACTTAAGAACTAAGGACATGAAATTTGACTGGATCACTAGTGCACGCTTGTGATTCGTATGGTTGGGCGTAGGGTATACTCGCTGCTTATTAGGTACTATGAATGTATCTAGTTTGTCCATCCACCCTAAAAACAAAGAGCCTTCAAAGTTGATCCTTTGATAAAAATATAAGAATTTTAGGGGCCATTCTAAACATAGGATTAGCAGTTTGAAAAAATATAACGATATTGCTAACTTCAATCACATCCACCAAGACATAGCATTTAGAATGTAAACTTACTTCAAAAAATTATTGTAAATCACAACTTTATTTGAACTCAACTTCCAAATGAATCTTTAACTCTACTTAGATTTCAAGCTTTCAAGTGGTGTAACTCCAAATATAAATGTTCTTTTTAGCTTAATATATGAAACACCACTTTGCTCTATATTTTGACCAAAGCATCTACAACACCATCTAATATGTTACAAATTTTAGAAAAAAAATTTACATTTTTCCTAAATTGCAAGTTAATGTCCAAAAAACTAAAATGATGATATGGAACCTAAAAGGCATAGTTTAATTTTTAATTTGGTAATCACAATTTACAAATTGTGGACTCTTTTAGATACTTGGGTCTTCTGTATGTAAATAGCCATAGATAAGATAAATATATTAAGAACAAAATTGCATGATGAATAAAATTTCTATTTGCAATTAAAAACAAATGTAAGCTACTATGAATGTTTGACAAATCTTTTAGACAATCATTTATCTTACTGTGTTGTATGAATGCACAATGCTAAAAATTAGAAAGTCTTAAAGATCATTGAAAAAATACAAAAGATATTTGCCATTGAATTAAAGTTAAAGAGTACAAACACTTTATTCCATTTAGTAGAGGCTTTTGTTAGAGTGTACTTTGATGAATTAAAAGCAATGGTAAAAACACTTTATTCCATTTGGTAAAGGCTTTGGTTAGAGTGTACTTTGCTTCTTTATTACACCATATAGAAGCAAAAGCTATTTGTTTATTTGTCATTTTTTGCTTGTACTCAAAAATTGACAAAAACAAAATATATCAAATTTTTAAGGAATGCAATGGTATACAAAATAATCCAAAGCACATTTATCAATTAGGTCAATAGTGGATTCTAAAAGCAAAGATAGTATTTTCAAAGAATACATTTGTATACAAAATAATACAAAGCACATTCACACAAGTTGATTCAGTAGTGTTCTGGTCAAATGTAGAAGGCGCAAAAAATTTTACTTGGAATGTATAAGCATTTTCATAATTCTCTTGGCAAGATAGTGAAATGCATTCTCATGGTTTAGCCATCTACCAATTGTACTCCCGATGATGTATCACATTTTCATTAACAAATTTCACACAAGTTCACATTATCTTAAGATACAAAGATATATGCAACTTCTCAAAGCAAAATGCACATTTAAGCTACCACAATCAAGAGATCTCACAAACATATAATATTAAGTCTCGAATCTTTTCCTCTTCCGTCCAATTTTATTTACTTTTCATGATACATTTCATGATACAAATGTCATACTTGTCTAATTTGAAAGATCATTTAAATCTTCAAATATCATAAAAACCTCATTTCAGGTTTTCAGTAGTATTATTACAATACAACACATCCAAAAATACAAACCGTGAAAGCCCCACTATCCATTAGATTATTTACAGAATGGCCACATCAAATTCATCTAATGCACATCGTTTATAATAATTCTACAAATTCAAACATCAAATAATGTAAAACACGTTATTACCATGATCATTGGGCTGGTGTAAATACACCAACCCTAAAAAGCACTCCTCTTAAGCTCAAACATATCAATGGATTAAAGCTGGGGAAAAAATATATAGCCTTTTATGAACAGTCAAAAAATGGTCACGCACATGACAAATGAACCTTAAACTTGTAAACGAATATCCACACATTTCATTTTATACCGTGCAAAGTTCGAAGGGTTTAAACAAAAAATTATATTAGAAAATCACAAATCCTCGTGAGAAACGTCTCAAGAAACTTGACAAGGGTGAAAGTTGGGCATCTCAATCAACAAGACATACCGGTGGACGCATCCTTCAGAAAAGTCATGAAGATTCAATAAGATCAGATGTTTTGTAAATCACACACCTCAAATCTACTACCAACAAACTTACTAGAAAAAAATATCATTGCACATTAACAAAATGTACCATTTAGTCATGCAGAAAATGGTCCTGTAGCGACCCAAAAGAAACCATGTATAAGATGATCAACTATAACTACCCAGGAGCAACGATATATAAGATAATCAACCGCGGCTTCACTCTAGAATAATTATGCCAAAACACTAGATAACATAAAGCTTTGCAATTATCCATATAATTGCTAATAAAAAAGGCCATCTTACTGATTAACATGATCCAAACTTTTCAAACGTAAAACAAAATAAAAGAGAACCACAAAATATTTCCACCCTCTAAAAGAGGAGAGAAAAACATCAGCATTCTCTTAAAAAAAATCATGCAGCGCTGCAGAAAATAAAACCATCTCATAATTAGAATTCGAGAGAGAAAACTGCGATTCCTCAAAAAATGTCTTTTTCCCTCAATTCAAAACTGGATATCATAACTAGAACAAGGGACATATACGTTTATTTGCTAGGACTAACTACTTGAAGAGATTTGGCCTTGATGCCTTGAAGGTGGTCTTCATCTTTCTAAAAGGCTCCCTGATTTTGCGGGAAACCAGAGGAAACTTGATCTTCGAGTCATGGAATTGCTTTGTGTTCTCCCTTTTACAAAGCTTAGCAGGAATTGTAGCAGTTTTAATAATCTGGATGCACGGAGATCGGACTCTGTGACGAGAAGCCATCTCATCATACATCTGTTCTACAGCTCCATTCAGAGTGGTGTCCCTGTATTCTTTATACATGTTGTGGTATCCAGTTCTACTCTGGTATCGTAGCCAAACACCATAGTTTTTAATCTTCGTTGGATTTTTTTCAAAAATCTGGACAAAACCATCAAACACCGAAGTTTCGGCATCAAAGAATGACCAGCAGGTAAATCGCCAAATATTAACATAAAAATTGCTGTTGTAAAAAGCAACAAAGTATGTCAAAACCTCATTGATGGCTAGGATTTGTCCATTGCTCTTTTTGACCTTCTTCAGCTTCCTCAAAAAGTACCTGGTGCAAAGCAAACAGGGTTACCAATCTCAATAATATGTAAGTATCTTCACCCAATAAACCTACGGGACAAAGCAAATAGTAAAAATAGTTGAAAACTTTTATTATATAATAATAAGTCATTTCGTTAAATCGAAAGCCTGTTGACATAACCTCTAACGATCACATTACATCTATATATACGTTGCAACAAGGACTACTGTTCCATGATTTTTACGTGAAACACATTCCAAGAACACATTTTGCAATGGTTCCAACACATTATAACAGCACTCAATTCGGCATAGGAAATAAGTATTCAAATAAATCAATGGTCCATAAATAACTGGACTTACCTGTCGAAAAGCATATATATTTCGCATTCTGTAGTTTAAAAGAAAATGCAGTATTCATAATGCATAATGGCACATATTTTGTAAATATGCAACAATGATAACAAGTGAAACGTGTCAGGGATACATATCAAAAGCAGAAAGCAATCCAAAAATGGGATATCGGTTCATTGCTCCATCTTCAATTCTCGAACGGCCAATGCACAATTCCTTAATATACTGAAGGCGTAAACTTATATTTCTAGCCTATCAGTCCTAGGCATGGCCTAAAACACAGCTCGATACCCCCTTTTCTTTCGAAGAGATGCGCACGGGTATATTCAGATAAAATGCATTAGAAAAATCAACAGTCAACAAGTCAACCACACCAGTAATGCCTGCTAATGATTTTTCAATGTGGCTCTATTATTTTATATACATAGCAAGCCATTCTAGTTAGAGCCACTAAAATGGAGATTAAGGTCGCTCAGATTGAGCTCAAAGGAAATTTAACATTGATTCTTAAAAACACGGTAATGTAAACCTGGCAGCCAGCAAGCAATGTTATATTTAAAAGATATAAGGGCAATTGAGGTGACAATGAGATAACGGAGATTAGGCGCTGCCAGTATTTCATCGACAGCGTACGCCCTGGATAAGATTTACAGACAAGTCTATCACAAAAAATAAGGAGAGAAACCATTAAAATCCCCGAAACCCTAATTTCACTTTCATCAGACGACTAGTGCAGCAAATGCCATAACTTGGAAGAAGTAAACAAAATATAAACTCTTAAAATGGGAAAATTTTTAGAAACTTACCAGAACTTGGACTTTGCACGAACATCATTGGTGGCCCAAAGCTTCATCCGATAGATCTTAGGATGCTCATCGTTTGGTGTGGGCAGGGACCTCCCAACAACCTGATACTGATGAAACTGCACATTCACAGGTAGAAACATGTTTTTAAAAAATGAGTTGCGCTACTATACTCTAAAAGTAGCATACAACATAATCGAATTTAGGGAAAAAAAAAAGGTACAAAACCACCGCAACAAAATCATAGATAAAAATTCGCAGATCTCATCAACAACAAATCCTTCAGATAACAATTAACCGGTTCATTGAAACAGTCACAAAAAATGACAAATTACATTAACCCGAATATTACGAAGGAAATACACCTGGAAAACCTGTTCGCCTCACACGAACAAAAGGGGGAGCTTCGGACCAAAGACGGTATGCGAATAACCAGGGAAGCATTAAAGAAAACAGCATTTGCTATCCAAGAACAAATAAGTTATTCATGTCATGTAGGATCTACAAATAGAGAATCAATACTACATGCAAACGAAAGCACCATGAAGTCGATTCAAAGACCGCAGATTAAAGCAAGCTCCGGAAAGTTTTTCCCAACGTGTTACATAACAGAGATCTCGCTGGAACCAGCGTTAAAGAAGGCAGATCCTTACCCTGTACTTCACCATTTTTGCTGATTCGTCACTCTGATACTCCGGCTCTCCTTTCCTCACCGAAGCTCCCGTCTGCCGATGCCCTCCTCTGAGATTTTGTGTAACCAAAACCCAGCAATATATGATTAGGGCTTTAAAGGTTTAAATCTGGCCATGAGTAGAAATAAACCCTATTTCTGGTTTTCGCTTTTTCGCTTTTTCTTGAAAAAAAAAACCGAAATTAATGATGTCTTGTTTTCTATAGTTTATGAGCCTGTGCCTTAATATTTTGTCCTGAAACATTTTATCAAGAAAAAAAAAACATTTTCCGCCAAGGCTCCTAGAAAGGGCAAAAAACGTTTTCCAGCAGTATTGCAGCGGAATTTTCCTTAACCACAATCTTCATCGGTAAACTTCATGTCTTTCACCAAGGATGACGATTCAATGTATTATATTTGGTGGATTTGTTCAAGATGTTACGAAGAATACTTTACTTTGTGATTTTTTTTATGATATTTTCGAAACTTATAGTAAGTATATTTTTTTCTGTTCAATAGATTCAAGACATAATTAAAAATTTCAATTTCAATAAAATTTGCATTTTATAAATTTTAAATGTTTTTTTTTCTTTTTTACAAGGAAATTTGAGGTTGATAATAAAATCGCTAGCTTCATAGCAAAGTAGATAAAACCCATTCTAAGAGTGTCCCATCAAAAGGCTACTCCAATACTACCACATTTGTAACTAGAGGAAGGGTATCCAACCCATAATGTCTCCTCCCAAGACATATAGTGAAATTAGAACTTTATAACTTAGTGTTACCCTCCAATATTGAACTCATAATTTGGAGCTTTTAACTCAAGAGTTTTGCCACTAGGCTAACACTTCATTATCCTAACAATTGCATCTTGCAATGAACAAGGTTGATCCCAATAACTTAAACAAAGATATATATGTGCTATAAGACAAACATGAGCATGGTTAAGTTGGTTATGATCTCATCATTAAAGTAGCTCTAGTTATGAGGTTGCAAGTTTAATCCTTAGCACACGTGTGTGTGTGTGTGTGTCTTGGGAAGAAAGGAAGGTTGTTGAAACTAGTAGTAGATGACTATAGTAGGGGAGGGGGAGGGGGAGGAATATTGTTGGAACCCCAAAATAATTGTAATAATGAGGTGTTAGCCTAGTAGTAAGACTCTTGATTTGAAAGCTCCAAAGTCATGAGTTTGATTCTAGTGAGCAATGCTAAGTTATAAAGTTCCAAATATTTTTTGGAAGGATGGAAAATATGTTTTTCTTTTTGATTCAAAAGTTGCTTATGAGATTATTAAAAAGTATAATTTTATTGATAACAAATTCAACAAGGCATAAAAAATGAAATTATCATCACACTTTTGGATAAAGAAAATGAAAGATATTTGAAGAGCTCCTACATTTCCAAAAATTCATATCTTTTTTATGATATCTTATTCATCAAAGTCTTCCTATTGTCACTAGTCTTAAACATATGAAAATGCTTCTCCTTAATGTCTTTGTAAAAGTGAAAACTCATGTTCTCATGTTTTCTTAGTGTCCTATTACACAACATGCTTGGAAATGGACACCCAGAATTCATAACAACTTTTAACCAAGCATCGATGAAGTCATTCTTGGTAATCAACCTACTTTGTCTACTTCATTTCTTTGCATATGGAATAGTCTTTGACCATGTGTTCTCTATTCTATTTGGGAGCTTTGTCATGTAGTTATTTTCTAATTGCAAGAGCATAACTATGACATCTCTCCAAGTGTCAAATACCATATTCTCAAAGATATAATTTTTTAGCTACAACTTCAAGCAAAAAAGCTCCTAATGAAAGTAAAACAATTAATTTGTTTTTTGCAGTATTAATTTCTTTTTGTTTTAGAGGCTTAAGGATGAAAAACTATCAACTGTTACTACTATTTGTTCTTTATCTCTAATTGATGTATTCTTTTCTGTTTAAAGAGAGTTTTCTCCTTCTCTTTACAAGAAACCCTTTAATAAGAAGTGAAAACCCATAAGGGTGCTTCTAAATATGGTCAAGGCTTACCCTTTTCCTATTCCAAAAGGAGATTTTTCAGGATTGGTTGTAAGGATGAAAATGTAAAAAGATATTTCCAAAATCATTGGGCTTTTTCTCTTGAATCTCTCTTTGATGATACTCTAAATTTTTTAATATTATAATTTTTTTTTTTGGGATTTGACACCAACCACCTAATAAAGTTCTAATTAAATTATGTTACAATTATTTTGAGGTTCCAACATTCACCCCTACCTCCCCACCTCACCCCACCCCCCTACTTCAGGGTAATATAGGTACGCCCCAAGATATATAGTCAAATTAGAACTTTATAATTAAGTATTGTCCCCTAGAATCAAACCAATAATTTGGAGTTTTCAAATCAAGGCATGTTGAAACCCAAAAGTATTGAAACATAGGTATACCTCAAGATTTATAAAAGTTTATAACTTAGTGCTACCTAGTAGAATTGAACCTATGACCTGGGGTTACAAGGCCAAGACTCATACGACTAGGCAAACACCTCAATGTTAGAGTTTCCAAATCAAGGAGGTATTAGAACCCAAAATAAGTGAACCATAGGTACACCCTAAGATTTATAGAAGTTTATAACTTAATGCTACCTAGTAGAATCAAACCTATGACCTAGGGTCACTAGACCATGACTCATACTGCTATGCCAACACCTCACTATTAGAGTTTTCAAATCAAGAATATTGTCACTAAGCTAACATCTCTTTGTTTTTTGTTTTTCTAGCAAACCTACATAACATTGTAGATGTGATCCACTACTACACCCTCAAGTAAAGGTAGGAATTGAAGCCATAACCTACCAACCAAGAGATAAGTTTCTTGACCATTGTACTATACCCCTAGGTGCAACACTAAAATTGTTAAAACTAGAACTAGATAAGGTGTCAAGGGAGGGTGTTGAAACCCTAAAAATATTGTAATATAATTCAGTTAGAACTTTATAACTCAACATTGTCCACTAGAATTGAACACATGACTTGGAGCTTTCAAATTAAGCGTCTTACCTCTGCATTAACATCTCGTTGTTAAACTAGAACTAGATAACTATATGTGCCCCCATGATATATAACCAACATAAAACTTTGGTGGAATTTAAATAGAACATGTATAACTCAATGTTAACTATTGGAATCAAACCCATTACCTAGGTTTTCCAAATCAAGGATATTAGCACTGGATAACTTGAGGTTCCTTTATGTGTCATAGGGTGAGGATTTGAGTTATGTTTGAGGCACTAGTAGTATTGGGGGTTTTTTTTAAGCACTAATAGGTGGGAAAGGTAGGGTGGGCAGGGAGGTGTAGGCGAAGGATGTTGAAACCAAAAAAAATTTGCTTATAGGTACACCCTAAGACATTTACTAAAGGTATTATAAAAGAATATACTATTAGTAGCCTCTTGTCTACAAATCCTTATTAGCTAACCACTTAGAACCATCTCTCATTGGTATTTGATGCACTAGTACATTACACCTATGTTTTAACAAAGTTTCTTATTGGCTATGCAGCCCATAAGAATAATATTAATGCCAACTTTAATAATTTTGGTATAGGAAATAAGTTATGATACTTTTTCATACCTTTTTGCTTTTACATTTTTTTTTAATATTGTGAGCCCAACTAGCATCTAAATCATCAACATCTTATGTAGCAACATGATGTTAGCTTCTTCATCAAAGTTACCCAAGCATTTCTTAAAAATCAAATATGCTTGTCTAGTTTTGATCATACCTATGAGCAAATACCATGACAAACTTCTTAAGGCCTTTATGTTAGCCTTGAAATAAATAAATTTTCTATAAAAAAAAAACTTTCTACTAAAAGCAACTCCATAAGAAAATAAATTTTCTAAAAAGATCATCCATAAGGACTTATCACGAATGTTAATATTAAAATTTCTAAGATAAATTTTCTAAACACAACTCAATTCTAATTGATGAAACCTAACATGTCGGGTAGTTGAGTCATGGGAATATGATAAAGCATCATTTTATCAAGTGTATCAGTTGGCTGAGATATTGTAGATGCTATATTGTAGTTGTTACATTGTAGATGCTACCTTGCATCTGCATTGTAGCATCCTCGTTGATGCATCTCAGTTGGTTGCTACATCACATCTACTATATTGTAAATGTGATATCGCATCTGCTATAACTTAGTTGTGTCAACGCATTCTCGTCAGCGCATCCCCCTTGACATAGCCAAATGAGTTAATGTATCTTTGTCAATATAGTATCTATATTTTCCTATAAATATGCAAGCACCCACCATGTTTTTGGCACCATTTGGTCAATAGTGTAGTCGAACTCTTGCAATTTTCTCTTATAATCTTAGCAAACAGTCAGTGAGTGTCCACAACATGTATTCAAGTCAATTGTACAATATTTTATTCAAGTGGCATTGTACTTGGGCACATTTCATGAACAATAATAAGATTAAACTTGATTCATATTCATTGCAACACTTTAACTTAGAATAGATTACTTTCAATGCAATTTACTTCCTATATACTTAGTTAATATTTATATTTCCATGCATTTTAATCAATAGGAAAAATGAGTAGAACTAGTTTCGAGCGTAAACATGTATTTGCTTGGTCATCCTAGTAACATTATTGCTTAGTCTGCCCAATAGCATAACACTTGGTAATCCCAACAGTGGATATGTGAGTTTAGGACATGTACAAGAAGCTGGGAACAAACACTCATTATCCTTAGAATAGTTTTAGATTTAATTCTATGATTATGAAGATTAAATAATTAATTTCTATGTTATTATTCAGTTAGTTTAAGGTCACAACAACATAAATAATCATATGCCTCACTTTGGACTAAACCATATGTGATAAAGCTACCACTAATCTAAGTGAGAAGATAGTGACATGCGATCAATGCTTAACGATCTAGATACCACACTAGTTCCATCCACAGAATTTAACCAAATTGCATGTGAATACCTATGATTTGTATGATTGGGCGTACACGATACCCACTACTAATGATTAGTACTGTTGTCGGGGATAATGCTAGTGATCTAGATTAGTTATATTAACAATGATCGTTGTTAAAGCATTACTGATTTATCTTTTTGAAAATATTAATATTTTAAGTCATACACATTATCAAATATAAACATGTCTTCTTCACATAGGACCTATAGTCCATCACAAAATGAGAACACTAGTATGAGAAATTAATGAGCAATGAGGTGCCCCTATGCTCAACCATACAAATCACAAGCATTCATGCATGATTCGGTCAAATTCTGTTGATGGGACTAGTTGTGATATCTAAATTACTATGCTTTGATCATAGTTTGTTGTCTTCCCACTTGGACTAGTGGAAGCTTTGTCACGTATGGTTTAGTCCAAAATGAAGCACATGATGTTTTCTAATTCTACACTACTCCTAATGACGAAAAGAGGTAAATTAATTAAACTAATGAATAACCGAAAATAAGATCTAAACTAGCCTATGATGATGGGTATTTGCACTTAATTATCTGTACACGCCTTGGACTTCGTGAAGCTACTTCTGGGATTACCAAGTGTACGTGACTAGTTGTGCCAAATGATACACCTCTAGATTACCAAGTATTTACACTTAAACGCTTGTGATTAAGGCATACACATTCCGCTTAATAATAGGAATAGTAAATAGTAATAAATGGAAATATTTAACTAAAGAAAGCATTAAATAATTAAAGCAACATTAATCTAAGTGGATGTTTCAATGATGGAAGTAATCTCGATCTCTATTGCTAGTCATGTAACATGTCCAAGAACATCACACTCGAACAAAGGTACCACACAATTACAAACATTAAAGAAAAGAAACTGAAAACTAACTTAAAAACTGACCATCGATTACTTACTTCTTGTTAATTACTTGTTTTTATCTAAGCATCCCAGCACCATATTTATAGTCGAGAGTCAGATGAGGCAACATCGGGTATCTAACGTCGCTTATTGGCCCCGACGTTGGGGCTTCAACATCACATATTTGATGTCAAGGCCCATCAAATCTCAACTCATCATACCCCCACAACTAAATGAAAACTCATTCTCAAGTTAAACAAAGATGAGGAACAAGTTCTTTACAAAATATTGGGTAGGTATGGGATTATTGACCAACTCAAACAATGGACAAAATAATTGACTCTTCGCATGCCATAGTGGTGTAATACAAAAATGAAACACATTAAAACAAAAACAAGATTGGAAAGCTCATGTAGTGCCTAAAGGTAGTGGCTCTTCTATCAGCTGCTTCCCTTTGTCACCAGGCTATTGAAACTTGTATTAATTAAGCAAAGCCTGCAACTTTTCTTCCTCCATCCTTAGGTCATGCATTGTCTAGGCTGCTATGCCGATGTGTGCTGGCACCGGTACATCCCAAGGACATGGCAACTACAGGAACATTTGATTCGCCTTTACATACCATGCCATGAACTACTGTTGTGTTTCCTCAAAAGCCCTAGCTTTATGCTTAAGCTCATGATAATCTATCAGTCTCCAAGCTAGGTTCGAGGCTACATCTTTCTATCCTTGATAACTAGTTTTGGCCACCTCCAACTCTGAGTTTGCTGCCTGTAACTTTTGCAAAGCATCTTTTCTATCCACAAACTCTTTTTCAAACAATGCATAGGTGGTCGCCACTTGTTTTTCCAACTCACTTCAAGGACGACCTACTGTTAACATGGCAAGGTTGGCATATCTAAGGTTAACCAACGCCATATATTCTTTTAAATCTTCTATTTGTAGGTCTTTTTTTTTTACTTCCGCTTGTTGGACCATGGAATAATTGTCCAAGATGGCCTTGATTTCCTTCTCATTGATTTCCTTATACATGCCAACTTGGTTACTGATGAGTGGCGAGGTACACCTACACTCAACCATACGAAACAAGTGTAGCACGTGTGATCTGGTCGAACTCCGCAGACTAAATGCCTAAACGCCCCATGGAACACTTGGGGTTAATCATTCGTTGTCTTCTTAGACTTACTTGTTGTTGTCATGGTGTATGGTTAAGTAAGTCTGAGGTATATGATTTTTTTGGTCTTTTATGGTTTTATGTCTTCTATGCTAAGAGCGAAGGGTTGAGAAACTAACTAACTCTAACTAATGTCCTAAGTCTAAATTAACTAGCGTCAGCATCCGTTCCCACTTACCGGACACACCCTGAACTATGCAACTATGGCTACCAAACGCTAATCGTTACTGGGATCACCACACGTAACGCACGTGCTTGAAGTGGTCGTATTGAGGCACCTAACTAGCCTAAGTGTGATGAGCAGCCGATTCCTTGACTAGCCGTACACACCCGTAGATGCTCGTAATCAAGTCGTACTCATCCCGCATTCTAGGAGATAAGGGTGAGAGAATCTAATCGCGATGAGTAGCCAATTCCTTGGTTAGCCGTACACATTTGTCAATGCTCGTAACCAAGTCGTACTCACGCCGTGCTAACAATAGGTAATAAATGACATGTAATAAAACCTATCCATGTACTGCAAGGTTTATCCACAAAGCTCGTCTTTATTGCCGTACACAACTTACGTTCAGGTACAAAGCTGCTCGAATAAAGATCCGTTCACTTGGGGACTCCTACTATGGGCACATGGAAAAATATTCTATCTCTGGGGTGATCAATCCGCCAGAGCTTCGCTACTTCTAGCCTAGGATGAGAAATGAGGGGAGTGCCGCCTCTTATTTATAGATTTGGTGACGAACCGCGATATCATGTACGCGATATCGCAGGGGACGACGTGATATCATGACGGCCGCGATATCGTGTCTCATCAGTTACAAAAGTGTTCTTTTAATTTTTCATGCTTTTTAGCCTCATTTTGCCACACACTAATCTCGATTGCTGGCTTTTTTGTGAATAGCACGTACCTCCTCCATGGAGAGGGTTTCTATTTTCCCAGGCCAATCTACTCATATCTTGGTTGACCCTCACTAGTTGTTCTCGCAATTGGTGGACACTTTCTTCTAAGATGTTCTTTTGTCTTTCTATAGTAATC
Organism: Gnetum montanum; assembly: GCA_015680685.1. Classification (NCBI taxonomy): domain Eukaryota; kingdom Viridiplantae; phylum Streptophyta; class Gnetopsida; order Gnetales; family Gnetaceae; genus Gnetum; species Gnetum montanum. The sequence goes on along the minus strand of MNCI01002043.1, from coordinate 75,480 downwards.
AACTAGGAATTCTCTATAGTGAGTTGCTTATTTTCTTCTTGGACAATAATTAGTATCTTTTTGTAGACATGAGATTACATGTCCATTACAAAGGCATTCCAAACCACCGTCTCCTTTTCTCGCTTTATAGCTGCTCTCTCCTTTTCTAGCTTGGTAAGCTCCTCTGTCCTAAATTGTTCCATTTGGTTTGGTGTGATAAAATAGGCAAGATCCTGTCATTCAACTTGTAGGGCAACCAAATCTTCTTGCAATCTTTGTACCTCAGCTTCTACATGGTCTACCTTAACCTCCATCATGACCAAATTTCCTTTGGTAGTGATGAAGTTTGATTAAGCTATAATGACATTGCTGGGGATGTCAAATAGAGTGGTCATCACTTGACCTGTCTGCAGCAAACGATCAAGCATGTCCTCATGTACTATAGGAGTCATTGAGATCCTAGCTAGCATTTATGCATCTCTGGTTCCTACCAGATCGGTCAGAGACACAACATGAACATTGAACAATTCCTTGATGTGATTAGTCATCACCTCTGTTGCACCTACTGCATCCTCATGTTGTAGCACCACAACCGTGGCACCTTCTCTGGTTTCCAATGTGACTTGGAAGGATGCAACATTTTTAGAGATCTAGCATGACCACTAGGATCCCCCTCCTCCTGACTGAATTGAGATCTCACCCCTTGTTGGATTGGCTAATACAGTGGGCCACATGGCATTGTCCATTACTCAAAAGAGATTGGCCTCATCCCTACTCCCCCAGCTAACAGTTTTAGCAATTCTCTGCAGGTGGCTCATTGACGGTCTATAATCTTGTGGTGGCAGTGACAAAACATGTGCTTGTGGGCACTGCTTAGGCTTTTGTTGTGTTTCTACTCTTGGTTCTGCCTATTTTTCAGCTTCTTGCTCCTCACCAAAATCTTTTCTTAGTGTTGTGGCCTTTAGGAGTTCTACAAAGGAGGCATTCTAAGCCTTACTAGGGATATCATTGGTATATCACTAGATTCCAGTGTGCTTGCACAACTTTTTGATTAGATAGGGAAATGAGACTATTGGTCTTCCTGACTTCATTTCTTCAAACTGCCGTTGGATTTCTGTGAAGTAATATTGGGGAAGATTGACTACAAATTATCTCATGAGAATGGCACACTTCCCTTATCCACATAAGTCAAGATTCGATTGAGCCTTGATTGAGCCCTTTGGTAGAAAATATGTGGTACATCCCAATCTTAAAGTAGGTTTTCTCTTCCAAATTCATTTCATGGTATGACTTGTCCTCTTTACCGTATGCTTGCTTCAGCCATAATTTCTTTGTTTCGAGGTTAGATCTGGTGGACAGGTGAGCAACCTTGGCCCCTTCATTGGGTAGGTTGAGAACTACAACAATGTCCTTAATTGATTAAGAGACAATCACCCCCTAGATATTAATAGTGATGCCCTCATCTTTGTTATGCTAGAATTGATGGACTTTGCCTAGGTACCATTCACCACTGTTGGACAAGATAGGCCACAATGTGGATGCTTTGAGTTGCATCCACACTACTTCTGGAGCAAATTCCACATTGAAGTTCATTTCCACAATGACCAAAGCCAATGTGGATTTCTTCAAGGTGGTAGCAGGGCAATCAGGAGGCAATGTGAGATGTTGTCCCTGTTCAAGGGCTGGTACTTCTACCACATCTCCTTCGGTTGATTTCCTAATAGTAGGGGCCTCTTAATGAATACTAAAAGACTGGGCCTCCTATTTAGCATGTTCCTCATGTTCTCCTTATTGGCCGTGGCCACCACAAGGACGTTTAGCAATTCTCTACGAGGGTTCACCTTGAGCACCTCTTTTTGAGGCCATCTGTAATCAAGCAAAAATCAAGTGTTACTAAGGTTATGCTTGTTATCATTAATTAATTTATACCTTACTCATAATCTTAATTCATTAAGCTCATAATGTATATGATTGTAGGGTTAGGAAAATTTTCAAGAAAAATCCCCCAAAAAGTGTCTATCTCTTTCTATGACCCTCACAATTGGTTTCCTTTTTCATTATCTATGGCTTAAAATAATGGTCATGGGCTTGTGGGCTAGAAAAATTGGACATCTGGCATTATCATTAGTGATTTTGCATTATAAGTCCTAAGGTTTTTCACATTCTTACCCTTATGATACCTTCCGGGCGATATCAAATTTTAGCAAATCAGTGCAAATTTTGCACACACACACCCCCCCACAACTAAGTTGAACACTTTGAGTTCAAATAGATTTGATCGGCACAAAAATTAGAGCATTAAAGAGCTAGATATCACGAGTGGAAGATGGAGGCATAGAGCTCTAACTTGTGAGAGAAAATTTCAACAACTCCCCTAGTAGCAAATGAGAAAAATGAAATTCACATTGCATGGGGGTCACCTATATATTTTTTTTTTAGACCTAACATCAAGGTCCAAAAATTTTAACTTTTATGGGGCCAATGAACATGCAAACGAAAGCTTTGGGATTAACTAGAAGGTTGAAAGTTGAATTTTGTATTTTGGGTAAGTGAAAAATTAATTGGAGGCACCAAAAGTAGGATAAGGTAGAGTCATCAACGTGAAAAGTATGAGAATGAGCAAGGAAAAGGATGTTGAAAGTGTGATTGTGAGATAGTTAAATTGCATGATAAAGGAAACAATAAAATGGAACAAATTGAGTGCTTGGAAGGTGAAAAGTGATGTGGTCACGTTAAACAAGCACAGGTCAACAAAGGTTACACAAGTGGATCCTCCCCAAAGTAGGCTCTAGCCTATGATGCCCTTGTGTAACCACACTTATAATGTCTGTAGGCACTAGAGGGGTTGAATGCAACACATACCTATGAAACAATACACACACATGTTAAAACCACCGAATTGAGATAAAAACTCTATGTTACAAAAACCACAAGTTATGAACATCCGGACAACAAGATGAGATGGACTATAGAAGGGATTGTAGAAATCAAGACATGAGGTGTTGTACAATGTTCATAATGAAACCTTGTGTGTTATTAATGGTTAAATAATCATCTGTCCTTCTTTCCAAGCTTCAAACCAAGTCCATACCACATTTTAGTGACATTGCATCATTTCATCCCATCGACAAACAACTGTAAGACTATTAAAGTCGCAATGAGTAACATCACTTGGCATTTTGTCCAAGGGAGGAGCGTTATTAGGGCACAATTATTCTTTTTTTTGGTAATTTTGAGAAGTTTCCAACCTTTAGGCATGGGTACATGTCTTTACAGTGGGACTCATAGAAGTTTATTTAGTGTCGTTTAAAGTTGATCTTACTTCCATTTTTCATTAGATCTACAAGGATATGGTTACAACCTCATCAACATGATAGAGCATACAGAAGTAGCCAAAGAGAATTCACAAATCCCCTTGATGTCACACCCTTTACATTCCACCTTAGTTCTACACTCTTCCATCTAAACACAATGATTATAGATTTATTATTAGGTTGGATGATGAAAAAGATTATTATTATGACCAAAGCAAGAACCTCTTATTAATGGAATGGGTGGATGGATGTTGTGGTCTCAATGTCCAAATAATCAGTCCCTTATGACTTGACAACATAGAGAAAAACCCCACCTCAATGGGCAACATGATCAATAGTGAGATTACATACAAAGAAAATTAAAATAACTAGAGAAAAGTAGAAAAATAGAAAAATAATAAAAAATTGTAAAATAAAAAGATAAAAAGCACTTAAAAATTCTAGAGATTAGAATGGGGGGTAACCCCCACGACTAAACATTTGGTTGTGGCTAGGATTAGTAAGTGGATGAGTAAGATCAATGCATGTCTTAAACGTTGGGAGCCTTTCATGCCCCAGCCATTGGGTGCTTGTTGGTGGTGTGGTGGCTAGGTAGAAAAATTGTTGGTCACACACTTGATTGTTATATGTATGGTGAGTTAGGATATGAGGCGTGTTAAAATTATGGATGATTGGCCCACTATTGTATCCTTGAGCATGAGATGGTATGCATGGATTCATTTGTCTCCCCACATTTGTAGATTTAATGGCTAGATGTGGGATTGAAGTACTGATAGATGATGACCTTTGTGTATAGTCAGAGGACACTGGTTGAGATAGGGAAGGTGGTGCACCAGATGGGCATTGTGCTGGCTCAGTTGATGCAGTGGGTTCACATGTGGTTTGTTTTGGCTTACAACCTTTCCTCTAGAAGGGATGTTTTTGACGTTGCAGTTGGGACCCATTGGTGTCAACATGTCTATGCACAATTACAACAAAAGTGACACTTGTTTGTTGATATTGGGATGCTAGGCCTTCCTAAGTTGTTGAGGATGGCATATAAAGAGGTGGATGATGAGAATATCAAGGGTAAGTTAAATGGTAAGAGGCATGAGCTGGTGATCCTTTAGGGGATGTCATGTATTAATGGTATTAGAAGTAGAGATGTAGAACTAGTTGGAGCAACAAGGTGTTGAACATAATATTCATGAAGTTTTAGTGGGTAGGAAGGATAGATTTGATTTGGTGGTGGCCTCCCCCATGACTGTGGTTGTTGCCACGATAGTTGATGACCATGTTGAGCTGGTAATAAGTCCCCCTAGGATGGCACGATCGGTTGTGGGATTATCTAAAATTACCTTGTGGGAGAGGAAGTCTCCTAGGCATGTGCTTTTACACAAACATCGGATTTAAGGCACCTACTCAATACTCTTGTGGATGCAACAATACGGGGCATTGGCCCTCTAGATGATCGTATATGCATAGGTTGCATCCATCATCTTCATCCGTGGTGGAGTCTTTAGCCTCACTTTCATCAACCACTTTTCTTGTTTGTCAAAAAGTGTTCCTAACTGTTTCTTGGTTTTGTGTCCTCTATTTATTGTGATTGCTTGGCATGTGTTGCATGATCTTCTCCACAACTGTCTCAGTAAGAGTTGTGATGTTCTCATCCATCCATTTAGACATCCTATTAAACTTTCCTTCTAGATCATCAATAGACTCCTTTATCAACAAAGTCTATTGTGGAATCACCTTATCAAAAGTAGTTTCATTTTCCTTATCATAAATTTGGACCTCCTTTAATTGAAGAGTTGGGTCCCATTGATGTTTCTCGACATTCTCCCACTTGCACATCTCTCCTTCTTATTTTGCCACATGCTCTATCATCTCTTTGACCTAATGGGCTTGAAGCTCGTATAATTGCCCTGGGGCATATATCCCAAGGGTCACCCTTATTTCATTACGAAGCCCATCTATGATGTGGTAAAGTTGCTCTTCCGTGGAGAAACCATGGCCTAGGCATTAATTCAATAAGGCATAATATCTATCTAAGGCCATGTCCAAGGGTTCATGTTATTCTTGTTTCCACTCTTGGATTTGTCTCCTCAGATTGGACACTCTTGCATAGGTTTGGTATTTCTCGTTGAAAAGTTCTAACATTGTGGACCATCATTGGATTGAGTTTGGTCTCAATGATCTATACCACATTTGGGCTCTATCGATTAGTGTCCTAGGAAAAAGCTTAAGCTTTTGCCATCCACTTTCAATGTTATAGTTAGCATAGGCATCATGGAAGGCTTGTAAATGATGTTGCAGATCTGAATCATAGCCCCCTACAAATTTAGGAAGATTGTTCATGTCAAGCTTAGGTAAACAACTCTTTTTGCGATGCCTATAAGATATCTTAACAGCCTCTATGATATGCATTAGGCTTTTGGTGGCCAACAGGAATTCATCATCATCAAACGAATTGTGAGGGAAATTTCTATGTTCATGGTGACTTCTTTGACTTTTCCCGTGGGCTCAATTCTAGTTTTTAGTCCAACCCTTCAGTGGAACTCTATCTCTATACCTATGTTCATCTTCATCAGAACTATGGTGTTCTATGGCTTCTATGGTGTTCTTCGAGGTCCCTTGATTTATTGTTTCTTGATTTTGAGGAGGTCTTAGGCCTTAAGGCCTTCCCTAGTCTAGGACCCATGCCATCTCCCCTAAGATTGTCTACCTTAGGTGAATGTAGTCTTTGAGTGTCCTCAGGGTGGTCATGATTGTTCTCTAATTAATGGTATATCTCCACTATACAAATCTCTAATGAATGTGTGCACATGATCGTATACATGCCTTGAGGCCTCCACTATACAATGATGATGATTTATCATTTCTTGGTTTCGATGAGGTCTTAGGCCTTGAATGCCTCAGGGTGGACATGATCGTATATCTCGTTAGTTCTCTAATGAATGTGTGCACTATATAGTTCATCATCATTGTCATGTTGGAGAGACATTGTTCTTAGCTGATGATGTGTGTGATTTTATAGTTTTGAAAGATATATTGTTAAGACTTTTACAACAATTTTGTATGATGTAACTAATCTAGATAACTAGCACCATCCCCAACAATGACGCCAATGATGAGCAGCAAGGTACCCCTACACTCAACCATATGAATCACAAGCATTCACACATGATCCAGTCAAATTTCATGGATGGGACTAGTTGTGATATCTAGATCACTATGCTTTGATCACAGTTCGCTATCTTCCCACTTAGACTAGTGGAAGCTTTATCATGTATGGTTTAGTCCAAAGTGAGGTATATGATGTTTTCTAATTCTACACTACTCTTGATGATGAAAATAGGTAAATTAATTAAACTAATGAATAATAAGAAATAAGATCTAAACTAGCCTATGGTAATGGGTATCCACACTTAATTGTTCGTACATGCCTTGGACTTCATGAAGCTACTTCTGGGATTGCCAAGTATATGCCACTAGTTGTGCCAAACAATACACCTCTAGATTACCAAGTATTTACACTTAAATGCTTGTGATTAAGGCATACACATTCTGTTAATAACAAGAATAGTAAATAACAATAAATGGAAATATTTAACTAAAGAAAGCATTAAATAATTAAAGCAACAATAATCTAAGTGGATGCTGCAATGATGGAAGTAATCTCAATCTCTATTACTAGTCATGTAACATGTCCAAGTACATCACACTCGAACAAAGGTGTCGTACGATTACAAACATCACACTGCGGGCATGCACTGGAAATAATAGACTTTAAAGAAAAGAAACTGAAAACTAACTTGAAAACTGACTATTGACTACTTACTACTTGTTAATTACTTGTTTTCATCTAAGCACCCTAGCACCATATTTATAGGCGAGAGTTAGATGAGGTGATGTCGGGCATTCGATGTCGCTTATTGGCCTCGACATTGCGTATCGGATGTCGGGGCCCATTAAATCTCAACTCATCAAAAATGATAGGATTTATATTAAAAAGAATCGGAATGAATTACTACAAGTAAGGTCTCATATGCTTATTTCGATCCTTACTATATTCAAAGACTACATTCAACTGTTGTAAAAAATCCTAGAGGGGATGAAACAAGTCCTAGAATAAGGAGGGTCTCAAGGCCTAGAACCTCCTTCAAACCTAGAAGAGATGAATCAAGGGATCATATGGGGAGATATAAGAGCCATGGCGATTCTCCTAGTTCATCATCTTCCTCTTCATCTTTAACATCTAGTTCTAACGAAGATGAATGTAGGTATGGAAATAGAGATACATTAAGGGGTTGAGATGAAGCTAGACATGGAAATCAAAGAAAAGATACAAGATATCAAATGGAGCATAGATGGGATCATAATTAGACAAATAGAAACAAAGATTATCACCATGACATGTCTGATGATGAAGAACCTTTATTAGGTACTAGAAGCATAATATAGATCATGGAAGTAGTTAAAATACACCATAGGAATTAAAGGGAAAACTGCATCAAAATGATTGATATGAATAACATTTCTAAATTTGAGGAAGGCTATAATTTTGATCCATAGCATCAGTTACAAGTCTTCCATGATGCCTACACCTTGCAAAATATCAAAAGTAAGTGGCGAAAGCTTTAGCCCTTGGAATATTAATAGAAGCAGCTAAAAATTCATATAGATCATTAGAACTAGATTCAATCCATGGGTGGTTCATAATGGTTAAGCTCTCTAATGAGAAATACAAAACCTATTCAAAAGTATTTAATTAAAGAAAACAAATCCATGGATAGAAGTAAGGTAACCATGAATCCCTAGATGAAGTGTTGGAAAGATACTATTCTCTATTTCATAGATACTCATGCCATGGACTTTCTCAAAAAGAGCAACTTCGTCACATCATAGATGGGCTTTGTAACAAAATAAGGGAGACCCTTGGGATCTAAGTTCAAAGAAGATTATCAAAGTTGAGAGCCCATTAGATAAAAATGATAATTGAACAAGTTAAAAAAGAAGAAGGGGAGTTGTGTAAAAGTGAGAGTGTAGAGGAATATGATTGGGACCTAACTCTTCATAAGAAGGAGATCCATACTTATGATCAAGAAAAAAAGGTAACTTTCAACATGTTGATTTCACTCAAAACCTTGTTAACATAAAAGTGAATCATTGAGATTAAAGCAAGGTTAGATAAGATATGAGAGTTGATGAATGAAAAAGTTACAACCAACATGAAAATTATAGAGAAGAAGGTAAAGCAAATAGGATTAAGTGATCAAACCAAGAAGAGAAAAAAGAACAAGGAAATAGGCAAGGACACTTATTGGCAAAAAGGAAAAATAGCTATAATAGAAAAGGTTGCAGACTTAGATACAGAGAAGGAGGATGGATGTAACATTTATCAATATGAACATCCAAAGGACTGTTGTCCAATTATGTTACACCTATAAGAGTCTGGAGATTTTTTATTTAAATCCCAAGTTTATAGAAAAGCAAATGCCTATGAGATTACCTTACCCACAAGGTAATTATGAATAGTCCTATAACCAATAGTACTATCCTAGTGGGACTTCTTATCAACTTCAAGACTACTATCAACCATAGTGGCAAAACCCACAGTCGTGGAGGATGCCATCAATAAACCAGAAATACCCTTATAGCTAGCTAGATCCTTATGGATATTATGATTAACAACCTATTTCTCCTAATGGTTCTACGTCCCATGTCTCAACTCATTACTACTACTCTCTTGAATACCATGAACCCACAACATCTCCTGTGGGATCACCATCCCATGCCTCTCATCATCTATCACATTCTCAATACTCTCGTACTCCCCTTCAACATATGTCATCACCAACTTGTGCTATGAGCATATAAGGGAATGATATTGCTAGTAGCCCTTAGTAAAATTTTCAAAAACATCCTTTCTTTAGAATAGTTTTTACACATGTAAATAAAACTAGTAGGCCTACTAACTCATTAGAACTAGCACAAAGACAATTTGGTGCAAACCCCTTCCTCACAAAAACAATGTCTCCTAATCCTATGCAAGAGCCAACAATCATTATAACTCCAACACAAAACATAAAATGTGAACCTATCACTATGAAAAGATACAAAATTTCATGCATTACTAATAATGATAAAGGGTGTGGTTATGGGCCAAAAGATCAAAGTATTAACACGATCCCTATACCAACCCATAACAAAATTGAGGAACAAGTGTGTGTGCAAAACTATGTCTACAAAATAGCCACTAAACCAAAGGATACCTAGTGGCTAGAAAATGAGAATACAAAACCATTCAAAGGATGCGTGGAAACATCCAACCTACTTACTAATTATTGTCTTAAGAAAATGAACCAAATAGAGAACTTAGAGAAGGACATCTTACACTTTAACTATGCACAAAAAAATATTAAGCAAGGAGATAGAAAATCAAAAAGAAAACATATTTGGACCCTATAAAAAGAAAACACCTTCTAGTCTAGCTGAATATATGTCTCCAAATGATTGAAACCTCATTATCATCAATGTTAAATGCACTAACAATAGAAAACTTAAATCACTAAAGATGATAAATGGAAAACTTATGCTGTATAACCAAGGAAATGTACAATCCATTTTCTGAATCCTTGCCCATAATTTTAGTCATGGAGGAGATGTCCCATCTTGAATTAAGAACTAATAAGTGCATTTTCACTTTTTGTATTATAATTTTTTATCATTTTCCTTTTTCTTCAAATTTTTGTAATTCTTAATATATTTTCCATTTATTCTTTTTTTTTTCTTTATAATTTTCTTTTTTGTTAAGTCATTTTCTTTATGTTTTTATGAATGTTTACTATGTTTTTTTGTCAATAATATTACTAGTGATGATGCAGAAGTCAACACCATGTGTTGGGTATTTGTCCTATGCTATTAAGATGATTGGGTAAATAACTGTATAAAGTAATGAGATCACATCATCCATTCCTCTAGTTCTATAAATAAGGAGTCTTTATGATGAAATTAGTATAGTTCTTCTCACATGAAACTAAAATTAACTATCGATCATTGTGCCTTGAAGAAAGGGGGCAATACCAAGTGGCAATAAAAAAAGATGTCAGCTCAAGGGGATTTGATGGATTCTCTTCTTAACTTTTGTCTTGAGACCTATGACTCCTCATGGAACATATCATCACTCATACTATTGACCATAAAGGAATTATGTCCTTTTAAGGTTTGGTTCCAAGAATAAAAAATAGGAATTCAAAGCACACCTCTTTGAAGAACTCTTTAGATACAAGTACTAGTTATGGAGTTGGAAAGATATGTTACCTATGCCTGAGGGCACCCCTATAACTAAGGCCGTAATCTCTAAAACTATTTCCTTCTTCTCTTTTCCTCTCTTTTTGGAGTGATGCTCATTCTCTATGATTGGTGTAGACTCATGATGGTAGGTAAGAAGGGGAACATCAATTCGAGGCCACTATTAATGGTATGGACTTGGTTTAAAACTTATATGAATAGCTATGATTGTCATCTTAATCAAAATTTATATAAGAACCTATTGAGAACATGGTTAGGTACCTCATGTCCAAATCTCTGCAATCCCTTCTCATTTCATTATTCACCTCAATGTTGCATGCAATTATGAGCCTAATGGTTTTGTATAGGATAGTGCAAGATCCTAACCAAGGTAGTTATGTGTTGTTTGGAACAAAGGAATGATCTACATTTAACTTCTATGGTGCCCATAGACAGCTATAGAAGTGGTTATGCTAGGGTATTATGGCAAGAGATTGCTTTGGGGAGGATCCACTTGCATGACTTTCACTGATCATGGCTCTGAACCAAAACATCACATTCTAAAAGACATCATGGAAACTTCTTTAATTTTATGCATTATTTCAAGACTACTTTTCATCGATTTGAATCAATTTGAATATTTTTTTATTGAACTATTAACCAAATTTAATATATCTTGGTCATCATGTGAAATAGACCTACGGTTTTCATGTTCAAAAATTTGTGAGCATCTGGAGTTGATCTCATTTATTGTTGGAGGAAAGGATGTGATTTTTGTTTTGAAATATTTCTTGAAATTTTTATAATAGCCCCATTTTTCAAAAAGTTAGGATAACTAATCATAAAAATAATCAAAATAACTTAAACAACTTGATGATTTAGCTACCTCATAGCCTTGGGAACATTATTACAGAGTCACCTTGAGCCTAAATGTTAAAGCTAACTAAGGACTCAGAGATGGGTAATCATTAAGAAAAAATTACCAAAACTAACATTAATCCTTTGGTGATTGTAGATGATGCTAAAAGGAATACCTAAGGTTGAAGGTCTTTTGCAAGGTAAGGAAAAGAGGTTAAGAGGAGGATATGCCCATGGATAAATAGTAGCACATATAAGGATTAAATCTCAAACATCACATGTTTGCTGGACCCATGGAACAATGAGAAGAAATTTTAATTCATCCTTTAAAAATGTTCTGCATAAAAGAGAAGTGCCAACATAACAACGAAGGTTAAAAAAACTATCATTGTTAGCAACATTGTGAAGATTCATCATCGATAGATTTTTTGAAGACTTTTGCAATTTTGAAAACTTTGACATATGTCTAGTATTTTTGTCATTTTGTTATACATTCACTTAAATAAAATTTTATAATGTAGCACTCAAGTTTTGTAATGGTTGTCAATATAGTCTTAGTCACCCTCTAATTTTTGTAATGAAACTTTGCATTTATATATAACTTGAGGATAAGTTTTTATTCAGTCGTGGGGTTATGATCAAATTTGGCATGTTAGGTAGTTGAGTTGTGAGGATATGATAAAGAATCATTTTGTCAAGTATATCAATCAGCTAAGCTATCATAGATGCTATATCGTAGATGCTACATTGTAGATGATACATTGCATCTGTGTTGTAGCATCTCTGTTGATGAGTCTTAATTGGTTACTACATCATAAATGTTGCATCGTATTTTCTATATCATAAATGTGATATAATATCTACTATAACTTCATTGCAGCAACACAACCAAGTGAGTTAATGTAATACCATTGATGCAATGTTGATGAGTGGCGAGGTACCCCTACACTCAACCATACGAATACGAGCGTAATACGCGCGATCTGGTTGAACTCTGCAGACTAAGTGCCTACACGCCTTATGGAACACTTAAGGTTAATTATTCATTATCTTCCCAGACTTACTTGTAGTTTTTACGGTGTATGGTTAAGTAAGTCTTAGGTATGTGATTTTTATAGCTTTTCTGTTTTATCTCCTATGCTGATAAGATGAAGGGTTGAAGAGACTAATTACTAACTTTAACTAACTCACTAAGTCTGAATTAACCTAGCATCAGCATTCGTTCCCACTTACCGTTCACACCCTGAACCAATGCAACCTTGGTTACCAAATGCTAATCGTTGCTGGGATCACCAAGTGTAATGCACGTGCTTGAAGTGGTCGTACTGAGGCACTTAACTAGGAGAGAAGGGTTGAGAAAGATTTAATAACTAATAAAGCATTAAATGATAAATAGTAAATAATAATAAATAAAGTCCTAATTAGCCTATTCCATGCACTACAAGGTTTATCCAAGAAGTTCATCTTCATTTTCGTACACAAACATGTGTTCAGGTACAATATTTGCTTGAATAAAGATTCGTTCACTTTGGAGCTCCTACTACGGGCACATGGAAAATATACTATCTCTGGAGAGGTAAAACTGCCAGAGTTTTGTTAAGGGTTTAGATCTAGATGAGAAACAAAGGGAGAGTTGCCTCTTATTTATAGACTTGGTGGCGCACAACGATATCGCGTATGTGATATCGCGGGGGATGACGCAATATCAGCCCATGCGATATTGTGTCCCATCATACCCCCATGACTAAATAAAAACTCATCCTTGAGTTCCTTACAAACTATTGGGACGGTATGGGATTATTGACTCAAATGGAACTAATGGAATGACATGTGAACGGATCATCATTACAAGACAAGATAAAACTGGTGTTCACGACAACAAGAGTGAACACCTTATTACATTGGCATTAGGCCTTATTTGGCAGCTGAGAAAGAGAGAGAGAAAGAAGTGCTGTTGTTGCCAACACCAAGATTGCACCTTTTTTTTCCATCTGTAAGCGCGCCATCTATCTTGCTCCTTGCATAGCTGCTTTAGCACTGCTTCATTCCAAGTGTTCATGCTAGATCCAATCCGTTGTTGTATGGTTGCCATCTGCACACACAACATAGTCTTATATTAGCAAGGGTAAATGAATTTCAATGTTGTTGATACCTTGCTTCGGTGAAAGGTCCATTGGCTGAGTTGTGGTATGGCTGATACGGATATGGAGATATCATAGTGGTAACTACCGAAGGTGTAGGGGTTAGGAGAAAATGAAAAAAATTGGGCCATGTACCCCCATCACTAATAGCGAACCTTCGGTAGCAATAAAATGGAGAAAGAAAAGGAATAAGAAAGATGAAGAAAAAGAGACAACTATAACGTCAATGAAATGGATGTCAATATGGAAATGAACAAAATAAAATAGATTGCAAAAATGTTAGGGTAAAGAATTTAACGGGTGCAATAAAGAGGAATGTCAGTGGGTCCTCCCCAAAGCAGGCTCATGCCCTTAATGCCCTAACAAACCCACATTTGAAGAGTCCGTAGGCTCTGGGAATGTCATTTGGAACAAGAGTTAAAGTCTTAACCATAAGAATTTACCAAAAAGAAAATAATGCATCAACCAAAATATACACTAATGATACAACCAACAATGAGGTGAACAATGGTGAGAAGGATGGAGAGGAGAGAATGGAATGGAATCTCAAGAACAAGGTGGTGTACATCCCCTTGTGTATTTCATGATTAATGTGACTTAGCAAATCCCATTCCAAGTCCGGCCTCAAACAAACCACATCCAGTGACTTCGCATTAATGCATTCGGCCAATCCATCCTCTTGAAGTAACAAGAATGCCTTCCTAAAGAGCCACCACCATTTCGACGAAACGAAGGAGAAGAGAATGGGAAGCGAGGAGGGCCTTAGTTAGAGGGAACATTTTTAGTTTAGTTCCATAACCAATGCTTGTAACCCAAATGGTTATTTCGTCTAAGGGGTGTGCTTTGAATTCTCATAGTTTTTTTTTGTTTTATGTGTTTATGTGTGAGAACCACATTATGCAAAGACTTTTTTATTTTTATTTGCTCAGCTTCTTGGTAATTGGGTAATGTTGAATTGGTAAGAAAACTCAAGAAGAAAACATCTAAGCACCCAAGAAAATGGCCAACACAAATGCATCAAGTTCCCTTGAAGTCACACCCTTTTCAATCCTTGAGTCCTTCCTTAGTTTGGGAAATGCCTAGTCATCGATTCGTTATAGTTCTTATTTAGAAAGGGGACTATACATTTCCAAGCCGAGAGAGACCGTGAAAATTGGTGGATGTATGGATGAAGTGGACTCATTGCCTGCCATATCAAAAGAAACATACCTTAGTATCAACATCATAGCTTAAAGGTAAAAACCAAACATTAGCAATCAATATGAAAACAATTCATACCATCATGAAGAACACTTATTAAATGACAAACTTGACAGGAAGGATAACACACGCATGCACACAAAAAAAATGAAAAAGGTATAAACGATGTTGTAAAAAAAAAACAAGAAAAGTTAAAGAAATTTGTAAAACAAAAATGTGTACAACAAAAACGTGTAAAACAAAAATGTGTAAGACAAAAACATGTAAAACAAAAATATGTAAGACAAAAACATGTAAAACAAAAATATGTAAAACAAAAATTTGTAAAACAAAAATAACAAAGAGCTGAGGGCCCCAAATGATTAGCATAGGTGGCCATCTCCCCCATGACTGAATGGAAAGGAAGAGATCTGAAATAATGAACGCTTGTTTGAATTTCTTAGAAGTGCCCAACTTCTCCCCATTGATGTTCTTAGATTAAGGGGTGGAAGTCAGCGACGCTCATATTCCAATGTATCTATGCCCTCATTGTTGGCATGAGTTGTTCTGCTAGTTCGTTCCATGCAGGTTGGTTTGCTCTTTCGACTAGCTGTTAACCATGGGGTGTCCACTTGTTGTGTGGTTGCTACATACAGGCATCTTTCTAAGGCACACCTATTGCATGGAGGAGACATTGTGCATTCCTCCATGTCATCACCCGATGAATCACTGTATGTGATGCATGGAACTTTCTTCTTCTTGATCTTTCCATAAATATTTACCTTAGATATCTCCAAGGAAAGATTGCGAATTCCTAGGCATGCGTCTATTGTGCTTAGCCATGCTCTTTCCATTATAATTGGGAAGTCCCCTTTGTTGTTGTTGACTTCAATCACTAGGAAATTAGCTGGGTATGACCAACCACACACAATGGTAACGATGTCCTCCACCAATCTCAAGGGAATGGTGATGGATTGGTTAGCCAGATCTAGCTGAATGTTGCTCTTCTTAAGTTGGGGCAGGTTCCAGGCTTGATACATTTCTCGTGAGATTAGGTTGACTCTGGAACCTGAGTCAAGAAGAGCCCTATGAGGTTCGTTCCTAGCGACTTGGAGATAAATCAAGGGACTTCTAGAGTTAGATAGTTTCCTGGGAAGATGGCCTACCTTGATCCAGTCGGTTACAGTATGCGTTAACATAACCGTGTGTGTTAAGCTCTGTTGTTGGACTGAAGGGTGCTCCGAAGCCTTATGTGTCAGAGGAGCGATCACAGACTCAACCGCTTATTGTTGTGAGAGCTTGTCTGGGCTTTTGGTTCTAAAGAAAGGTCTTCTCTTTTTGCAGTTGTCAGAACCAGTAGCTGGTTGAATGTTTACGGCTCTCGTAGCGTTGCATTACTACGGTTGAGTGGGGAGTTCCCCTTGCATTGTTGGAGTAGGAGGTATGGGAACTACTGGTGGAAGAGAAGCGAATGGATTAGGAGGATGGTATGGGTATGGAGCGTCTCTCGGAGGAGAAGGAGTCCTTTTGAAGTACTCCCAAACTTGGTAGTGATGTTGGGAAGTTGTGTGACCCATGGAGTCACTTGGAGAAATCAGCTGCTACACATAGTATCCATATGGGTCTGGCTGCCGGTAAGGGTATTGTTGTTTCAACAGTGGCATCCCCCATGATTGTGGGTATTACCACTGCTGATGTTGTCCGATGGGTTGTCCTTGGATAGTACGTCAATGGTTGGTGGAACTGTCTTGGGTTACCTTGGGGATAAGGTAATCTTCGGGGTGTCTACTGTCTGTTAAGTCTTGGGTTGAGTGCATACACCCCAGACTTTTGTAGATGTGAGATGATTGGACAACATCCCTTAGGATGGTCATATTGGCAGATCTCACATCCACTGTCATTGTCTGTGTCTGAATCCACAACCTCATCGGAGATAGTTATTTTCCCCTTACCCTTGTCATGTGCAGGGCCTGAATCTCTCTGCTTTTTCTTATCTTT
>MNCI01002043.1:9411-27846 GCA_015680685.1 Gnetum montanum | reverse complement strand
TAAGTGTCCATCCTTAGTGTGAGTGGTTGTTCCTGCCATGAACAATTGGTGCTCAAGGGGATCAGAGCCTGTAGCATGTACAGTTGATCGAAGGCCCTAATGCCTAACCTCTTCACCATTGTGAGGAGGAGGAACATCATTTTCTAAGAAACCCATTGTGAGGGGTTCCTCGTCTCCTATTTCACTAAGGACATGGGGGACCTTGCCCTTCAACAATGAATGTTGGCTCTCCTGCCTTTCGTCCCAAATATGTTGGGTATTTGTGGGATGATAATCCCTTGTGTCATAATCTTCCGCAACGTATTCCGCAAATAGTTCTTGCATGCCCAACTGTGCTAAAGCACGGAAAAGCATGTTAGGGACAGATCGATCCGGGGGTAACACGATGTTACCTTGCAAATCTCTCCATCGCAGTTGTTCATCTTGATGGAGAATAAAAGTATAGTCAGGTACATACTCATCGGANATCATTTGATGTGGGGGGATCCTCCAAAGAACCCATTAGAAGCAAGGCATTTGAGATTAAATAATATTATTAAAAATCTACATATAGTTGCAAAATTCATGCATCTTCATCACTTGGCATTTATGAAGATGGTTTTGATCAATAAGTTCAAGGTTACTAATTATTGGACATGGTTTGAATGGTAGCATCATGGATCATCACATGTGCATGGTTTTCTTTGGATAGAAGGAGTTCCCAAGGTTGATGAGATAGAACCCAATGAACAAGAAGTAATGCATAGAGCAACTACATTCTTTGATTCAATAACCAATGCATGGAATCCACATTTACGAGTAGATGGGTAGCCAATGTTATAAGTATAAACTACTTTAGATGTTATACTCTAATTCAAATTCATTGATTAATATCTTATTCTTGAATAGGGATATGCATTTGATATAGTAAATTTAAGCATTATGATATATATTCACTAATGATATTTGTTGTAAAAAATTAAATCTTTTCGTCAATTGTAAGCACCAAGCTTGAATGTGTTAAGGCATCCTTGTGTGTTGATTACTAATTGACTTCAACTTATGGATCTTGACTATGATTATAGTGAGCTCTGAAATATCATTCAACGTCATACTATTTGCAAAGCAAGGGCTTGCATATGTAAATGTAATGGAAAAAAAGTATGCAGGTACACCATCTATAAATTGTTATATATTTTAAGTTTACTTGGCTACTAGAGTTGCATTGCACTGTGTCTTTCATATTAATATGCATGAAAATTATCATATCTTACTATTGAATTTTAATCTAGAGGTATAATGTGCCATGGTCACTATGTAAAAAATCAAACCTCTCTATAGATTCAATTAATAATAATGAGATAAGTTATGTGTCATAAAGAAATGATTCTAGAATCAATGTTCATAATAGGATGATCTTGCATACATGGAGAGTAAATAAAGATTTCTAGCTTGTATTACATAAGTATGTTATCATAAAGTACATTGCAAAGTATACAGCCAAATCAAAGAAGAAGTCTTAATCATTTCATGAAATTTTGTTGCAAATTAGCAAGTTTAGAAATCCATACAATGATGACATCTTTGTCTAGAAAAGACTCATGATGGATGCTACTGCAAATAGAGATATAAGGGCAATGGAGGTTTGCCATATGTCATAAGAACTTCCTTGGGTTGAATGTAGTCAAGTCTTCCATACTTTGAATGTCTTTCAAGAAATCTACAAGAAAATTGTTCTGAATCCAAAACAAAATGATGAAAATTATACTGCAATGATTAATGAAAGAAGAGCTCTAGATATGGAAGGTGTATTATTATTAGAAGTTGTTCTAAAATATAGTTGCAATTTATGAAACATGGAAACACCTACATGGAAACTCAAAAGAATCAAAGTGAGCTGTCAGAACATATTCAAGGTTCTCCATTCCTCCTAGGCAAGGAGAGGATAGATGAATAGATTACTGTTGGGCTAAGTTACTACTATACTACCCTTTTAGGGATGTTAAAAGAGATATTGGAAGGAATGATACAGAGATAGAATCAAAATGGCTTTTTGTTCATCACATCTATGAACATGAGAGCTATGATTTCGAAGAAGATTTAAAGTATGCATTAAAAGAAGAATGCAAGCATCATGAGATCTCATCCTAGGTTAAGATCATGCGGAGTATGATATTAAAATTCTTATTCTTCATCTTTGGACATCTCATCATTTGCAGAGGACAAAGTTGGAGATGGTGGATTGTAGGGATTTTGATAGGTTGTATACTTGGTCAATGGATTATCCTCGAGAAAATTTTGCTAAGCATGCAAGAGCTTTTGTTTCTAGTTGTAGAGCATCAAGATATCTATTGATTTTTGATGAGTCATAAATTTGTTGGTTGTGATATCGCACCCATGATATCGCGTACGCAATATTGTGGATGCGATATCACAGCCTAGACGCGATATCACGTACACAATATCGCAGCCTACTTCCTCATCTATAAATAAGAAGTAGGCAGAGTTAGTGAGATAGCTTTAAGTTTCTAGTTAAGTTAAGTAGTTTTGTCGAGGCTCTTTGTCAGCTTTTCTCTCAACCCTTTTCTCCCAGTGCATGCCCGTAGTGTGGTGATTGTAATTGTATGACATCCTTATTCAAGTGTGATGTACTTGGACACGCACATGACCAGCAATAAAGATCGAGATTACTTCATCATTGTAGCATCCACTTAGCTTAATTATTTATTTAATTGTTATTTACTACTTTCTTAGTTAATATCTCTTCACCCTAAACTCCTGTTAAACACGAAATGAGTACGACTTGATCATGAGCATTTAAGTGTGACTACTTGGTAACCCAATAGTGTACTTTGACCATGCGCTTGGTAATCCCAGTGGTAGTCGTGCACGAGGTCCAAGATGTTTATGAATGATTGAGGAATGGATGCTCATCACACTTAGGCTAGCTTAGATTCTCTCTCACCCTCTCTCTCTTAGCTTAGTTAATATTATTTCCCATTGTATCCAGGAGTAGTGTTAGTATAGGAACACATCATACACCTCACTCTGGACTAAACCATATGTGACAAAGTTAACACTAGTCCAGATGGGAAGACAATGAACTGTGACCTAAGAATAACTATTTAGATACCACAACTAGTCCATCTATGGAGTTCGACTAGATCGTGCATGAAACGCTCGTGTTCGAATGGTTGAGTGTAGGGGTACCTCGCCACTCATCATTGGCATTGCTATCAGGGACGGTGCTAGTTATCTAGATTAGTTATATCATACAAGGTTGCTATATAGGAATTAACGATATATCTTTTAGGGAGAAATAATTACAAAAAGTCACATAAAAATTCACACACAATTTCACAATCATGCCTCTCCTACAAGACTACGATAATGCCACAACTAGTGAGGCAATTCATTGGAGAACCAACGAATTATATAACAATGAAGATT
Organism: Gnetum montanum; assembly: GCA_015680685.1. Taxonomy (NCBI): domain Eukaryota; kingdom Viridiplantae; phylum Streptophyta; class Gnetopsida; order Gnetales; family Gnetaceae; genus Gnetum; species Gnetum montanum. Next base: position 24,417 of record MNCI01002043.1, on the reverse strand, counting down.
GGAGTGCGCAATCCGAGGTGGGGGTTTCTTATAAACATAAATGAAGGCAATATCGTCTCAACGCACGAAAGCATAACTTACTCGATGAAGATGAACCCCTACTGGCCACTACAAGCCTAACACAAATACAAGAGGCTGTTCAAATCTCCCGTAGGCATCATAAAGATAGCCACCTACCCAAGCTCGATTTAAACAACTTCCCTAATTTCTTAGGAGGCTATGACTTAGATCCGTATCAATATTTACAAGCCTTCTATGATGCCTGTGCATGGAAAAACATTGATAATGGTTGGAAAAAACTCAAGCTCTTCCCTATGACACTCATTGGCCAAGCAAAAGTATGGTATAGATCGTTAAAACCAAATTCAATTCGATGTTGGCCAACAATGGTAGAACTCTTTAACGAAAGATATCAAACCTATGCAAGAGTGTCGGCCTTGAGGAAACAAATCCAAGAGTGGAAACAAGCACAACATGAACCCTTGGACAATGCCTTAGAAAGATATTATGCACTGTTAAACAATTGTCCAGGCCATGAGTTCTCTGAGGAAAGGCTAATGTACCATATCATTGATGAGCTCTGTGATGAAAGCAGAGAGACCCTAGGGATGTATGCCCAAGGTCAACTATACGAACTACAAACCCATCAATTCCAAGAGCTTATTAAGTGGGTAGCAAAAGAGGAACGAGAAATGGCTAGATGGAAGAGTGTTGAAAAACATCAACAACACCAAAATCTCAACTTAACAGAGGTCCATGATCATAACAAGAAGAAATCAACCTATCTCAAGGAGGAAGAACCATCTTTGCCAGTACAACAATCATTAGAGGAAGTTGCCGCAAAGATTAATAAGATGTTGGAATGGATGCATAAAAAGTGTGGAGAATATATTGATATTATTGAAGATAGAGTTTTGACAGCTCGAGAAGCAGGAAAAAACATCATTAGACAATCGAAAAGAAGGGATGAGGAAAATAAGAGCTCAACTGCCAATCATACATATGAATGCAACATTTGCCTGTACGATCACCCCAAGGGCCAATGCCCAATCTTGTTACATTTATATGAGCATTGGGGAAACATGTTACACCTAGAGTTCGTACAGAGATACTGTGTTCGATCACAGTGGCAACAATCCCAGTCGTGGGGGAAGCCATCCCTAAACTGGAGACACCCTTCATATCAACCAAATCCAAATGTTTATCAAGTCCAACATCTTGTTTCCCCAACTAGGTCAACATACTCTATCTCGCCACATTATCATTCTCCTCAATACTATTAGCCCATGTCCTCCACACAACCACTGCCTTGTGTACCTTACAATTCTCCCAAATTTTAACATTCTCATCCTTTGCATCCTTCTACATCACCACCAACTATTCCTAAAGTGTTTGCACCACAACAACAACCCACGAACGTTACTTGTGCTACTATTGCCAACAGCAGTGAGAGACCTCCGCAACATCGAAGGTGTCCCTTCTTTAGACATGACCATAGGAAGGAACAACACAATTCCAAGGCCACTACATTCTCCAACCCAGCACAAGTCCAACACTATGGTGCACCCTTCTCTTCGAACTCAATGCCTCGTGTTACTTCATCAGGGCCACCAATTAACACTCCAACAACCATATGGCCCAATGAATATAACCATGGAAAGCGACATCCTTGCATACCATCTTATGGTCCCAAGTATCATAGTGGGTCAATTCTTTACCAAGGAACCACATCTTATAAATTTCCCCACTACACTTACTACAATCAAGTGTGTGAACTCCAATGGGGTAGGAATGACCAAGTTTCAATGTTTCCAACATGCAAGGATCCTCACCTTTCATTTATTAATGCTCGTCATTCTCAACCGTTTAGTTATGGGGGATATTCCCCATTCTAATAACAAGCGAGATTAATAAATATTTTTCATTTTCTTTAATTTTACAACTTTTTGTTTTCCAGTTTTTCATTTTTCATTTTTTTTGTTTTATCTTTTTGTTTTGTCTTTTTATCTTTTTATAAGTAATCTCATCTACGAATAAAACACTCATGTGGCTCATTGGTTGAGGTGTGTTCTATGTTATCGAGTCTCGAACGATCAATTATTTAGACAGTGAGCCCATTACACCCACTCATCCATTCTACAAATAAGAGATTCTGTTCGAGGGTACAATGATATTATTGACATTCTTAAAACTTAAAATTAATTTTGTGTTCATTGTACCTGGAATGAAGAAGGATGGATCAAGAGGGAATGATTAGGGTGTGACATCAAGGGGATTTGTGGATTCTCTTTGATGAAATCTGTGAGAGTTATCATGCAACGAGGTTGTGCTAAGATCCTTGTAGATCTAACACAAAATGGGAGTAAGAGTAATCAAAAGGCACTCAAAAATCCAATGTGGTTCTAGGGGGTCCCATTGGAAAGACATGCACCCATGCCTGAAGGTTGGTAACTTCTCTGGATTAAGCAATCGAAAAATAAAAATAAAAAAACCAAATAAAAAAAATAAAAAATAAAAATAATAAAGGAAGTGCCACAAAGCAAAAATCACTCCTCCCTTGAACAAAATGCCAAGTGATCGTACGCCTTGTTGTTCTGGTACTCTCATAGTCGCTCATCATGGGATGAAACAATGCAGTGTCACTGATCAAAGGAATGGATTTGGTCCTGATTTTGGAATGACAAGTTAATGACACATTAATCATGCTTTACACACAGGATTCATTGTGCCTTAGGTCAGTTACCTCATGTCCCAATCTCTACGATCCCTTCTATAGTCCATCTCATCTTGTTGTTCATATAATTGTAGCTCATGTCCCATATAGCGTAGAATTCTTACCTCATTCCAGTGATACTTACATGTGTGTGTTTTGTGGAACCAATGTGGATTACATATAACTCTTCTAGTGCCCATGGACACTTTTAAGTGTTGTTACGCAAGGGCATTATAGGTTGGAACTTGCTTTGGGGAGGACCCACTTGCGTAATTTTTGTAATTTGCACTCATAACACATCTTCCACACACTATTTGTTACCTCATCATATCTTCAAAAATGTTCTTTCCCTTATTACTACCCCTCTAATTCAAACATTCCTATGAACCATTACATACCCTTTTTCTCCCTCTCTTACCACCTGAGGCCTTATTGATACATTCCACGTCATCATAATTATTCATGCCTTCAAGAACTAGTTAAATTACCTTGGAACCATTTAACACTTGTCCACATGTCCCTAACTTCAATGGAAATTTCAAGAAAATCTTAAAAATTCTTAAAAATTCGGTATCTTTAATTGTGCCCTAATATTGATAGGCCGTGATATCGTGTCCGCGATATCACGTACACAATATCGCATCACAAAAACCTTTATATATGTGCCCCCTGCGCTACTTAACCTCATTTTCAACTATTCACATGGGGGAGTTTTTCAAATTTCTCTCTACGATTTGTGACTACGCATCCCTTGCTTTCATACCTATATCTTGCTTGCTGGTCCTCCGATTTTCATTCCGTCTGAACCTACTTAAACCCCAAGTTTTCAGCTTAGTCGTGAGGGAGCGGTACACACCAAATAGCGCATAAATTTTTTGACATTTTTCATCGCCTGAAGGACATTATCAAGGGTAATTAGCTATAAAATTAAGAATAAGTGTGCCAAAAATAATTTCATCCCCTTAGTTAGACCGGGAAACTAAATTTGGAAACCACCTAAGTAAAAAGGACTTACTATTATAATCTTTCGAGAAGAATTACATGGAGATAAAACAAATTCATTAAGGTAAGCAGTAAGGTATAACCTAACTTCGAAAACAACCATACTAACGATTGGCCCCGTGTGATTGCAGATGGCCCCGAAACACGGACAACAGGAAGGTCCTGCTCAAGGTGGGAGTAAACGACCTAGGAGAGGTGGACAAGTCCCTGCCAGACAACATGCAGAGTAGGAGGAACAATAATTTAACATCCACCAAGAGGACCCTGCTACTGTACAATCAAGATGGGCGGAAGGAGAAGCTGCCGTAGTGCCTGAACAGGGACAACATCTCACGTTGTCCCAGGAATGTGTTCAGGCTATCCATGAAAGGTCCATATTCACTGCGGTGATTGTGGAATTAAATTTTGAATCTTTCACAGAATTTGCTTCGGAGGCTGTTAGGGATCACCTCAAAGGGTGCCCATTATGGCCTATCCTCTCTGAAAGCGGTGCCTGGTACTTAGGGGAAATGTACCAATTTTGGCATAACAAAGAACAAGGCACTACAGTTAACATTTGTGGTGTGACTGTAGATTTCTCTATTCAAGCCATTTCGGAAGTATTAAACCTTCCGAATACAGGGCCAAAGGTTACTCAGTTGTCTACCTGTTCATACATTGATGCACGACGAGTTTGGTTGGAAAGGATGTATGGCAAGGAAGATAAGATGTTTGGGGAGTTGACGATAGAAGAAAGGATTTACTTCAAAATGGGAACTTATCACCTCTTCCCCACAAAGGGCTTAAAAATAATTTCCACATATGCAGCTAGAGGATGTGCAATGTTGATGGGAAAGGTTAATGCTAACCTGCCTCATCTATATTTTACAAAGATCCTGAGGTGGTTTGAAGAACAAAAAACAGGGAATTTTGCATTGCCCTTCCCTTGTCTTATTAGGAAGTTGCGCAGACATGCTGGTATCAGAGGATACACCAATGATGTCCTCCGAAAAGCCCAAAATGCTTCATATGCTGAACTGCTAAAGCCACCAGCTGCAAGGAAAATCACTAGTGAGACACTAGGGCCAGAACAAGAAAAGGAACAAACGGTAGGGCCAACTACAACTCAACTTGCAGGGCCCAACCAACTTTGAAGCACGAGACCCAGCCAACAACAAGAAGCAAGGCCTAGCACGAGCCAGCAGGATCAACCATCGCTGCCGCAAGATTATAGACCGTCGATGAGCCATCTCAGGGCCATCGCTGAGACGGTTAGTTGGGGAAGTCGTGATGATGCAAATCTCTTCCGCATCATCGACGATACCATACATCCCACAGTTTCTTTGGATCGCGCAAGGGGAGAAGTGTCCATCCATACAGGAGGAGAGAAGAGCACTTGGTAACAACAAATCTCAAGGAACGCTACATCTTTTCAAGTGCAACTGGAAACTGGTGAAGGGGCCACAGTGGTGGTCATGCAGCACCAAGATGCAGCAGGAGCTGTAGAAGTGGTCATAGAACACATTAAGGAATTATTCAATGTACCTGTTGTGCCACCGGTAGACCTTACAGGAGCACGAAATGCTCAAACTCTGGCCGGAACCTCAATGACTCCTACAGAACATGAGGATGTACTTGACCGATTGCTACAAATAGGACAGGTAATGACGTCCCTGTTTGACATCCCTTAGGATGTTATAACAATTCAATCATACCTCATTTCCACCAAAGGAAAGTTGGTCTTAATAGAGATGAGGGCCAAGCACACTGAAGCAAAGGTGCAAAAATTGCAAGAAAGGCTTGTGGCCCTACAAGCAGCATAGCGAGACCCTTTGCAATTCGTTCCTGCAGACCAACCGGAGACTTTCAAAATTGAGCAACTGACCAAATTATTGACGAAGAATAAGGTGGTGGCAAAAGAAAAAGAGAAGGATGTTTGGGATGCCTCTGCAGCACAAGTGCAAACTTATGTGCACATCAAGGTACTCAAGGCCTTACAAGAGGAAAAAAAGCAGCTTTTTATTGACAACCTTAGTTGACCTCTATGGAAAAGCAAAAGAATGTTCTCGAAGAACATTTTCAACAGTTGCGAGAACAACTCATCAAGGTCAACCAGGATATGAACCGTTTAGCCAGGGAAAATCGAACCCTCTCAATGGAGGAGGTACGCGCCATCCTCCAAAAGACAGCTATTGAAATAAGCACGTGGAAAAATGAGGCTAAATAGCATGAAAAGCTAAAGGATCACTTCTGGGACCAAGTGGGGATGTATAAGAAGATCATTGAGAAGGAGATCCGTATGGCCAAGGCCCACATCAATGCTATCAGTGCTCAACACACTGACTGGCGGGCCATATTGGACACATATGCATTTGTCCACCAGGCGGAAGTTAAGAACAGGGACCTGCAGATCCAAGACCTAATAGAATACATGGAGTTGGCAAACTTGTGGTATGCCAATCTCGTCATGTTAATAGTAGGGTGCCCGAGAACAGAGCTCGAGCAACAAGTAGCCACCACCTACACCAAATATGAAACAGAATTTGCAAAACGCAAGAAGATACAAAAATTAGAGGTTGCAAATTCTGAACTTGAGGTGGTTAAAGCAAGCTACTAGGGACAAAAAGGTATCGCAACAGACTTGGCTCAATGGCTTGCAGATTTTCAAGAATACAGAGACAAAGCCAGAGCCTACAAAGAGGAACGACGGGTGTTTGCAGCTTGGTATGTCAAGGCAAATCAAATGTTTTTGCAACTACCTTGCCCATGGGAGGTGCCGACTCCATCAACCATCAGAACATTAGCATGGACTGCACAGGATCCCCAAACTGAAGAGGAGAAACTCTAGGCCATACTTCAATGCCATCAAGTTTCAAGGCCTAGAGCACAAGACAAGGGAAAAGCACCCATGGAGGAGCCACCGCCACCAGGAACTACATGAGTTCCACCAATTTTATAGCTATAGGATTTTCTTTTGCATCCTCTATGTTGTGTCTCAATTTTGTTTTGATTCCACACTGCAGCATGAACCCATTCTCACCAGTCAACAACCCCATACCTATCCACTGTGTAATCAATGGAGCTTGTTCCCACTTTAACTCAAGGACGAGTTTTCATTCAGTCGTGGGGGTATGATGAGTCATAAATTTGTTGGTTGCGATATCACACCCATGATATCGTGTACGCGATATCGCAGCCTGCTTCCTCATCTATAAATAAGAAGTAGGTAGAGTTAGTGAGATAGCTTTAAGTTTCTAGTTAAGTTAAGTAGTTTTGTAGAGTCTCTTTGTCAGCTTTTCTCTCAACCCTTTTCTCCTAGTGCATGCCTGCAGTGTGGTGATTGTAATTGTACGACATCCTTATTTGAGTGTGATGTACTTGGACACGCACATGACTGGCAATAAAGATCGAGATTACTTCATCATTGCAGCATCCACTTAGCTTAATTATTTATTTAATTGTTATTTACTACTTTCTTAGTTAATATCTCTTCATCCTAAACTCCTGTTAAACGCGGAATAAGTACGACTTGATCATGAGCATTTAAGTGTGACTACTTGGTAACCCAGTAGCGTACTTCGGCCATGCGCTTGGTAATCCCAGTGGTAGTCATGTACGAGGTCCAAAATGTGTACGAATGATTGAGGAACTGATGCTCATCGCACTTAGGCTAGCTTAGATTCTCTCTCACCCTCTCTCTCTTAGCTTAGTTAATATTATTTCCCATTGTATCCAGGAGTAGCGTTAGTATAGGAACACATCATACACCTCACTCTGGACTAAACCATACGTGACAAAGTTAACACTAGTCCAGATGGGAAGACAGCGAACTGCGACCTAAGAATAACTGTTTAGATACCACAACTAGTCCGTCTGCAGAGTTCGACCAGATCGTGCATGAAACACTCGTATTCGTATGGTTGAGTGTAGGGGTACCTCACCAATTTTTAATGATGCTATGCTACCTTTAATTTGAAAAAGGTTGACTTAACACAAAGTAAGTGTCTTAAGACTATAATAGGTTACTTGATAATATGACAAAATAAAGATGAAGGTAATCCTCCTTTACGAATGATAATACAAGAAACAGTAGGCATAGGAAAATCATATCTCATTGGTTGCTTTCGCAAGCTTTTAAAAATCTATGTGCTTCTGATCAAAATGCATTGCTTATTTTGGCACCTACAAGAGTTTCATCCTACAACATCCATGCAATAACCATACATTCTATATTGAAGCTTAGTGTTGGATAATACAAAGAGCTCTCTACATCATAAAAAATGTCAATGTAGAATTGTCTAAAACATGTGCAATATATAATAATAGATGAGATGAGTTTTGTTGGTGGTTGGATGTTATTGAGCATTGATAGGAGATTAAAGGAAATCTTTCCAAAAAATCAGAGGAGAATCTTTGAAGGTAGATTAGTTTTACTAATAAGAGATCTTGATTAGTTTCCACTAGTGTTAGATGTGGTATAATGCACTTCAAGAAATCCAAATATTGCATGTCTTTGGGCATCCTTTCAGATATTCTTCACTTTAGATGCAATCTATCTACAAAAAGGTAATGGACCAAGGTAGAAAAGATTTTGGGAGTTCTTATGAACATTAGAGAGGGTAAAACTCTTGATGTTGATTACAAATTTCTTAGTTTTAGAGTGAATCTTCCTTCCACATCAAATGGTCTAGATGTGTTTGAAGACACTATGGATTTGTTCTATACCACACCCTCTTGAATAAATTTAGCAGAGGGAAATGGAGATAGGGTAGATGAAGCAATAGCAGGGTTAAGTTACTTTGAAAATAGGACTCCCTTGTTCCTTGTCCATAAGTTTTATATGATTTTAACATTAGTATTGTTTCTCGCCTTACAATATTGTTTGAATGTAGTAGTCTTGTTCCTCACCCAATGGTTGTGTTTGAATGTAGATCCTTTTGGTCAAACTATGAAGATATATATAATATATATTTAGGCTAGTTAGTATTCTTTTATCACATAAAAAACCACTAGCCTATCTTCATTCTGACCATTCTCTCTGAACTTTATTTCTTATATTTTTTTTAACAATTTCACCTTCTGATTAAAATCACATCAAAGGTTAAAAAATGAGTGATTAGAATCACATTAAGTCATGGTTTAGTTGGTTGACACTTTTATTGAGAAGCTAAAGAAAAATACAATTACAATATTAAAGAAGTGTTGGAATAAGTTCTCCGAAGTTACAGGCTTGAAATTAATTTTGATAAAAGCATTAAATTATTCCAAGCATGCCAACTATACCCAAACACTCCCATACGACTCCAAAAATCCAAAACTAAATTTGCATTGCTTTGCATGTTGCAGGAATACCGTGGGGATTATTGTTTCTGAGAAGGGTCTGAATAATTTGGCTCAGATGAGGTATGCGTCATCCGGTGTGAAGCATGTTTGGATGGAAGAATCCAAAAAATAGGGACTAAAATTTGTTAACCCACAATGTTCATGCATTGAAAAGGAAATTGAAGGTTTGTAACAAGATGCATATATGGACATCGTTCGTTACGAGGAGACCAGTCTCCTGCTTTCGTATGTATGACAATTGTCGGTCACAGTTCCTCTCTATTGTGCACATGGCATGAGCCTCGATTCTGTTGCAAATTTTTTGCCTGTATTTCCGTATCACATGTGCCGGGTGCCATATATATCAACAAACATAGAATGAATGCACAAGAAGTCTCAATAATTAGTTACTGATAATCGTAAGCACAGAGTTTGTGCACAAAATCTGTGTTGGTCGCTTTTTGAACCTGATTTGGAAGTCCAAAACCATGGCCAAAAGCCATACAAGTACTGCTCGTAGACAGAAGAAATTCTGGAAATCAGTGACACAATATCTGGTAGCGGATTCATACATGTATGGCCCCCTTCTCACTATTTCTTCTGTGAATCGCCAACACCGGCCATTGAAGATGATGCACGGTTCTTCTGCTACGCCCTCACCCCGCCGTGCAGGTTTCCTATTTCTGCATTCAGTGTTTTTTCCTCAATCCGCAATTTGAATTCGAGAAAATTGCCGGTAATTTGATGCAAAGTGTTTTAGGGTGTTTGTAGCTGGAAAAAATTTTTGTGAGTTAGTAAGGGTTACCAATTGGTCATAAATCTAACATGATTTTGGGTACAGGGGTAGCACTAGATTTTGGGTTCCTTAATATTTGAACTGGGTTTCTTTTCCTGTTTTCTACGCGGTTTACCTTCTTGTTATATATATATATATATATTTGGAGTCTTCCTTTTAGGTACTTGACGTTTCAGTTTTGAAATATTGTAATGAGCTTTTGCCGAATTATACACTTTTTAAAATATGCAGTATCTGGTATGGAATCTGAAAGGCAGGGGTTTACAGTATCATCTATAAGAATTGGGAGGCCCTCAAAATGTTCGCTAGTTAAGTACACAAATGATGATGCGTTGAAGCCAACTGAGAATGGTAGCATGTGCAACTATGAAACATCATCAGAGTCGAGCAGAAGAATGTGCCAGGGAAACAAAGATGCTCTTTTCCAAAACCATTTCTCTACTGATCACAATGTAGCAAAGACGGATGCAGGTACAAGTTTCGAAATTAATCAGTTATGATAACCAGGAATACTTAAATTTAAACATTGTTTTTTAGGGTGCGAGTATGGCTGCGGTGATGAAATTCTCTTCTCGTTAAGCTACTTGTCATCAACAATTTCTTTCTTTTTTGTTTTTAACGTTTCATGATAAAATTAATGGCTGGCAATGTTTGCTGATGGAAGTCATGGTTTGTGGTTGCAGAAATAAATGTTGCGCCGAACCATAGCAATTGAAAGCTTCCTTGCAGCTCTGGCGCATAACGTCATTGTTCATAATGTCCTGTGTTTTCTTTAGAAACTGTGCATAGAAATTCCGCATAGAATTGCAAATCCAGGGTCTAGTTCAGCTATCCGCCATTCTCCTACTGGTTACTGTCATATATCTTTGTATATTATCTGAAACATATTCATAAAATTATTAATGACTCGCCTTATGTCGTCGCTTGGTTATTTCATACGCAGAAAATTTCATCATAAAGTCTCTTCTTACTTAAACCCAAAAAAGATTAAACATCTTCATCATCATCACGAATGAGTTATTCATAGTTCATGAATAAAATACACTTACGGAAAGTTATTCACAATTTAATAATGTTGGAACTTAATGGCTCTGTGATAAGCACTGCTCACTTTGTTTTCCTTAGTCATTAGTACAAGGCATTTAAAATTATGCCCTACCATTGCTATTTCATGGCGGCTACCTCAAATCTTTTCTCCCACGCTGTGTGTGTGGGATAAATATGTGTGGGTTTCGAAAACATTGAAACGTGGTGCATTCGTATTTGGTAATGAATAGGCAAGCAAGCAAGCATGTATGGATATTTTCCGTTTATTCTTGACTCAAGGCCATACTGTAACCATATGGGTTGTCAATGTTGCTAGAACTTGCGACTCGTTGCATCATGAAAAGGTATAATTTGGTACATTTATTCTAGGCATCAAAGCCTACGCCTGTTCTGCTACTAAAACTTGAGATGAAAAACATTGCGTAATTTTGGCTGTGGAATATTATTGATGGATGCTTTGAAACATCAACCGTGCCTGGCTTTAATGAAAACATTAGCCAACCATAGATCCTTAAACTACGGTATAGTTTAACAAGGAAGTACATGTTTTTTTTTGGGAGACTCAGGCAGGGCAGACAGCATGTTATAATTGCATGAGGAATTTTATTGCAGCGTTGTTTTCTATGTTAAATTGGCTGGGGTTTCACCGCCTCCTGTAATAGAATGAGTTTAGTTGTATTTATTTGGTATTATTATGTTTTCCGTTTTGCGTCAGCCACATTATCTTACCTCGGCTTGTTGTGTTATTTTTCAAACCTTTTGTAAACTTTGGGGATATATGTACTCAAAGTTTGAGTTGAGGTAACTTTTGAGATAACCTCTCCATGGTTGCACCAGTGTAGTAACCACTAAATATCATTTGATCAAGGTGGTAGGTTGTTGGATATGTCAATTTACTTGGAGGTAGCTTTTTCAAGTCACACCAATCCAAGGCTGCTGCCGTGTTGAGGGTGAAGAGCACACCATATGCTCAACATGTGCTTGTATTTTTTCTTCTACAATGCATAGAACAACATACGGTAACTTAGACTAGAAACCAAAGATATTTACTTGTTTTAGACGTTTCACCTTAAAGCTACTCTCCTAGCCTACCGTTATTTTGAGCAAATCAAACTACCTTTTGCAAATCAAACCATCAAGGTGGTTAGACGGAGGATATGTCAGTTTACCCGTTAACAACATTGACAAACCATCTAACCACCATCTACGATTGTCAACAACATTAACAACTGTAATATTTTCTATCAATGGATTTTCTTTTATATTTCAAAACAAAAAATACTTCATTCATTATAATAATGTGTTAGAGAAGTATTTTTCATTTAAGTTAGATTAGAGAAGCATTTTTCATTTAGTTAGATTGTGTGGTTTGTGGTTGTGAAAGATCCCATTGTGTTTTGCTTGTGTTGACTATATGGTTTAGAGATAACTTCTCATTGTGCTTTGCTTGTATTATCTGATTTATAACATAACATAACAATCTCAACAAGAGATTAATTTTTCAATGAATTTGATGTTTCTTCAGCAAATCTAATTTTTTTCCCTTTAGTTTTTTTTTTCCCATTTCTTTACAATTCCCAGATGAGGAATTCTATATTACTCTCATCTTCTTCAATTAATGTTGAAATTTCTATTTCTTCTATTAATGCAAAAAATTTTGTTGATTTACAAGCTTGTAAGCAAATTGTTACGATGTCTTCTTCTAGTGATGTTGATGTAAGTAAGACACTTGATTTTGTTCTTCCTGATGATATATATGCATCATTAGTTGCTAATTTTTCATCACAATATGTGTTCCTTCAAATTCTAAGTTACCTTCCTCATAATCGAAGTTTCATTTCACAAATGATATGAGGAAAAAACATGACATTCAAGTCCTTCATGTTAGGTATTATTCTCATTATTTTCTGCTTGTTGAGTTAGGCAATGCTTCGATGGTGCAATGTGCCATAGATATAGGGTCTTTTATAGATAAGCATACATTGTTGATCATTGTTGATCATTCTTCAATGGGCTCTTGATTTTGATGTACAATCTAAAAAATATGCCAAAGGTCCATGTTTTGTCTAGTTATATGATTTTTTGTTAATGTTATAGAAAGTTGAGTAGGAAAATTAGTCTTATTGGTCCCATTAAACATATGGAGTCTATTTTTACAACTGATGGTTTTCGTAGACATTTTTTCTGTTGAAATCAACCTTTTTAATAGTAAAAAGGAATTGGTATTACAAGCAGGAGGAAAGACTTATCTTTCACCAAGTACATATTATAATCTTCCTAATTCTTACAACTTTGCCATCATGAAAGATATTTTTTTAATACTTGTCCTTTTTTCTCAAGGAAAAAGATTTTGAAAAAAAGAAAAAATGTGTTGAAGTTGAAGATATGAAAAAACAATATGAAGTTAAAGATATGAAATATCAAGTTAATGTAAATGATGAGACTAATTAAATGACAATAAAGAATTCAAAGAAGATAAAAGTTCATGTGTATAATTTTATTGCTACTGAGGAAAGTATTAAGAAGCCTGGACAAATAGCTCATAAGGAAAATTTTTCTTTGTTTGATAAGAATACTACTAATTCAAAGAATAAAATTATTGTCGACATGAAGGTTACAATTAATGGTGAAGATTCTAGATGTAAGATCAATCACAAGTAATGAGGTGAAGAAATTCCATAAGTCCTACTAGTTTATCACTTTGATATAAATATTGGTATTAAGCCACACCTCTCTATTTGAAATCCTTTGCTATTTTAAGTTCAAGCACGTATATTGAAAAGTGATGTAAATTTTGTTAGAACTGGGACCTTCCTCCTTACTAATAATTAATTTCCTTCACTTATTTCTTTTTCCAAAGTATCAATGATAAGGCTATACTCGTGAGTAGACAATTTTAAAAATAAAAAGCTTTTTCTTTTCGTACATATTTTTTTAATGATGTCTACTGATGAGCAACGAGGTACCCCTATGCTCNTAATTCTAACACTAGTATCCATTCTCACTTGCTATACACATCCTGAACTAGCGCAACACTACTGGGATTACCAAACGCTAATCGTTCTTGGGTTACCAAGTGTTATACACATGCTCGAAGTGATCGTACTGTGTGTGCTAATAACAAAAATGTAAAGTGCATAAAATAAAATAAAATAAATGTAGAAAAAAATAAAATAAAATAAATGAGTAAGAAAACAAATCTCAAGTGTTGCAAGGATGAATCAAAGAGCTCATCTTTCTTACCGTACACAAGCTGTGCTTAAGTACACAATGCTTAAATAAAGATCCATCCACACTTAGACCTCCTACTGTGGGCACTTGGAAAATTCTCTAACCACAAAAGTTTAGCTACTTGACTCCTAAAGGACTTCTTTAAGACTTCTTTTGAAAGACTTCATTCCAAGACTTCCTCCTAAATTGTGCGCATGGGCACTATATTTATAGGCTTGGGAGCAACTATGCTAATAATTAGAAAAATTTCCACTCTAATTTTAGAGAAATTGCCACTCTAATTTTAGAGAAACTACCACTCTGATAATTAGAATAAACCGCTAGAGTAACCGCTCTCATCATACCCCCACGATTAAATGAAAACTCATCCTCGAGTTCCTTACAAAATATTGAGAAGGTATGGGATTATTGACTAATTGACAACTAACGATGGAATGGGATGATAGACTCAACATGCCCAATGAACGGATCAATAAGCATATTACAACATTAGTGTTCATGACCATTGTAGTGAACACTCGTACATAAATGACATCCAAGCCTTTATTTGGCAGCTTGTAGAGAAAGAGAGAGAAAGAAAATGAAGCGTGTTGCTGCCAATGCTAAGATTACGCCTTCCATTGTTTATCCATAGCCACACCACTAGACTTGCTCCTTTCGTAAATGCTCTAGTTCCGGTCCATCCTGAGTGCTTCCTCCAAGCCCAATCCATTGTTTGTATGATCATTGATGAAGTGCTATATAGTTGATGGGTCGACTAGGCCACATATACGGGGCCCCGTATACGCGGCCGCATCGACGCAGGCCCATCGACGTAGCCTTCCTGCGTCGACGTGGCCCTGTTTACACAACCACCTATCCCGGCCTATAAATAAGAGGACCTTCCACCTCATTAAAAAGCTTTTCAATTAGTTAT
>MNCI01002042.1:985967-999654 GCA_015680685.1 Gnetum montanum | reverse complement strand
ATTTAACTAAAGAAAGCAGTAAATAATTAACAATCCAAAGTAATAGTAATCTAAGTGGATGTTGCAATGATGGGAGTAATCTCGATCTTTATTACCAGTCATGTAACATGTCTAAGTACGTCACACTCGAGCAAAGGTGTTGTACGATTACAAACAACACACTGTGGGCATGCACTGGGAATAACAAAACTTTAAGAAAGACTACCAAAAACAGAAAACTAAAACTATCTTCTACTACTATTCTCCATTTCTCAACTAGGCACCCAAGTGTTGTATTTATAGGCCAACTCAGAGGAGACAACATTGGATATCCGACATCCATTCTTGGCTCTAACGTCGAGTATCCAACATAGGGGCCTAACAAATGATGATTAATCAGTGATTATTATTTTCATGAGAGCCAATAATTGCCAAGTAAGAGATCAACTTTTTCCTAGCTCAGCCAATTATCAACACAAAATTTAAGGTTAAACAACTTTCATGATAGGAATTATTTAATGCTGGTTTTGATTTTTATTTCAATATGAAAATTAATTCTCACTTGGGTGAGTGGCCAACTACTAGTTGGTTGACTTTTTCACCGAAAATAAATAATTATAATACGAGTTTGTTACAAAAAATAAATAATTATTGTCATAACCCTTGTCCAAGAGATGAACTTTTTTGTGAGAACTATTATTTTCATCAAAGCCAACAACAATTAACTTTTTTCCATGGTTCAACTAATTACCAATACAAAGTTTAAGGCTAAATCATTACTATCATAAGAAATCATGAAATTCATGGAATGATCTAATGAGAAATTATGAAAGCTGATGCAATTCTTCAAAAATGAAGAATTATTGAGATTAACTCCTATGGGTCTTTTTGGATTTAATAAAGCTTCAATTTCAAAAATAAATAGATAATTTACAAACAATGGGTCTTTGAAGATAATAAAGCTTCAGATTTAGAAAGAAAGAAATAGATAATTTAGAAACAGTTGCTTTATGTTAGTTTCAATTATTTTGAGAGCTTTTGTTCTTCCATTGCAATTACTAACTAATGTAAAAAAAATGTTTAGCTAAGAAAATCAATGAAGGCACTTTATGTACAAACTAGAGTGCAATTTAGCAAATATGGCATGACCTTTATCATTAAACCCAACATTATACCTTTTAATTTTAGAAGTACTCCTCACCTAACCAAATAATAAGGCATACCATTTTGGACCTTTAAAACAAAATTAAAGAGGGACTATTAGCACAACCCCTACCTACATAGTAAGGTAGATGTGATTCATTAAAAAAGTGTCCCACCACAAGGCTACTCCACTTCTATGACATCCATAAAGGGAGGTAGAAATTAAACCCACAACTTCCCAACTTCCTAACAAAGAGATAAGTTTCTCAACCATAGTGCTATACCATTGAATACACAAACTTATAAAGAAAGCTCATAAAGATTAAAATGTAAATGGTAATAACAAGAGGTTACAACATAAAACATACCACATGCAACATAGTTTAAAAAGAAAAAAACATAAAGTACAACTATTAAATAATCACAATTTATTATAAGCAACTAGATGACATTCATCTTTCTATAATAAATGATAAAGCTTTGTTGTCTCTCTAATTTTGGCCGAGAGGCCAACTCGTCTCATAGGATAGGATGGAAGGGAGGAGTGGATTTTTCACCCTCCAAGAAACACCCTCCACATCATGTGCCACGTAAGATTCCATGAAATGAGAAAAAACATGAATCAAAGAGCCACAACTTTTCATATTCCCATTGCGCAGAATGTGAACCAAAGAGCCATAGCTTTTCATATTCCCATTGCACAGAATGTGAACCAAAGAGCCATAGCTTTTTGTATTCCCACTGCACACATAAAAAGGTCAAACGCAACCAAATGCAGAATGGGAATGGGAATGAGAATTCCATTTCCATTCTGTCTCTGTCTCCGTTTGCAACTGCTATTGCAAGCTACCTGGCCCAACCGAACTAGCTTCAATGACGCTAGCTTTGGAGCTCTGCTGGAGCGTTGGAAAGGCACCTACGATGGTGGCCCATGCTTCAACTGCAATAAAAAGCCCATCGACATGTGCTTCTTCAACCAAGGTAGTAATAAGGTAGTAGGCCAGTCAAACCTTATTGCATCCTCGCTTAACACCGAGGGTCACGACATGCACACATCATTAACAATCACCGGCAACACTGTGGTTGACGTCGGTGTGCTCAGCTATGCCAACAACACTACCTGCGGCATGGCCTAGCTTTCACGAATCGCCATCTACAAGGTCTGGTGGGACTGTGGCTACTTTAGCTCTGACATCCTTGTGGCCATAGATGCCATTCTGTCCGACGACATTAACATGCTTTCGCTCTTGCTTGGTGACAACTTGTAGCAGTACTACACCAACAACATCGTCATCGGTGCCTTCACCATTGCAGTCCACTGTCACATCTTTATCACTTGCTTGACTGGAAACTCTAGACACAATGCTGACATCACCTCAAATCTCTTGCCCTAGATCATGACCATCGTTGCTAGCACCCTTGACCGTGACTTCCCGGCCATCACGGTGCTCGGAAATGGTAGCGAGTATGTCACAACTTCACTATACTTTGGGGAACTACTACTGGAAGATCCAAATCTCACACTCATCTATGCTAGAAACGCCAATCTCGATGGCGATAGAAATGTGAACTTCTACACCTATGATAGCTTGGACCCCAGAGGTAGAGGAGGTGTGAATCATAATACAATTTTTGTTATAATAGCTAAAAGATATCTTCATTTAGGTTTCTATTTTTTTTTTTGATAAAATTTATATATGGATTAGGCCAATATGTTTTTTGAGTAGCTTTTTCTGAATGTATGTTTTAAGCATAAAATTTTGCAGGCAGGGGCAAGATGAGGGGTAGAGCCAGAGACAGTTGAGGAAGGATAATAATGGCTACAATTGAAGCTGTAGCCTAAAGGGAAGGGTCTTCTAAAGTTTCTGTGTCAACAATAGCCTTTGGTTATTGGAATCTCTATCTAGAAACAAACTTTCTGCCAATCTTTTTATGGGTGTTTTTGTTAATTTTTTATAGTGAATTATAATGTGTTGAACATTACATTTTGATGATTTTGTGCAATTTTCATAATTTCACTTCAAGCTGAGCTCTTCTGTCATCAGTACTTAGCATGCTTTCCTATACATTTGCATTCCCAATGCAAAAACATTCCAAAGTTTGGTTTTGTTCTTTTTTCAATGCTTTCTGGAGTGGCAGGGAATTCTGAAATTGTAATTTTTTGTTACTATCTTTTGTAATCTTCTTTTGCTACATCCGTTTTCAATGTAAAGGAACATTTGTAAGTTCATGTTCTATTTATCTCTTTGTATATTTTGTGTAGGTTTTATCATTTCTATGGCTATGCTTTGAAATTCAGCAGTTACCATGGAGTAGATGCATTTAGTTGTTACGATTGTGATTGATTTTTCATTTGCAATATGCATTTTAATAAAATGTAAAAGTGTTAGCATGTTTGCTACCACATGAAAATTATTAGCCAATTTGAGATGTCGACCTAACTTTGGTCATAATTTTAACAATTTTTCCTACTTATTGGGAGGACTTAAAGAGTTCAAATTTGATAATTTCTTCTTACCTTATCGCATGCAGTGAGGCCTTTTTTTTATGTACATATTCTTTGATTGATGGAATCTAATGGATGATATGGTTCTTAACTTGGTAAATTTTAAAAACGAAAACTTCTGCACCTCTAGCAGCCTAGACCTTTGGAAGATCTCCAGCAAGATCATGTTGTGATGATCCTAGCCAATGCCGAGTAAAACAGCGACGAGCTCTCCACCGACACACATGTCTTTCCATAATCATAAATAACCAATTATTTATAAATATCCCTTAGCCAAAGAGTCACTACAAGGAAGCCAATGATTATATTTATCTTGGTTATTTATAATCTTGGTTATATATAATGATATATTTATAATCATAAACATAAATGATTATAAACACTTCATCACAAATAAAGTTAGTTATTTATAATCATTTCATTATATATATATTATGGATAATGCTAACCGAGATATAATCATTATGGGTTAACATTATGAATGAATAAATAATCTCTAACATTATGGATTATGAGTAATATTTCATCGTATCTTGGCTTAGTTTATTATGAAATGTTTACCGTTCGAATGAATCTTATAATCTATAATATCTCAAATTATAATTATAGATTATTGCTCTAATTATAATATTCTCATAACATTTATTGGATTCCACAATAATTATAATAATAATAATTATGAATGAGGTGTTAGCATCATTCATATCTTGTCCATTGTAACAATAATGTCAATATACAAAAGCTCGTGATATAATAATAACATTATTTATGCATTTGTAATGTGATTTTTTATATCTTCACGAATGAATATGCATTACAAATATATGTTGCAGTGCCAATTTAGTTTGATCTCTTTGTATTCCTTCACATGCACGCACCACATGCAAGGGAGCCAAAGAGTCACTACAAGGGAGTCGAATCTTTATTCAATTGATGCCCCTTGACCCTTGGGCTCCCCCTTCATCTCTTCGTATTCCCTCACGTGTAGGGGCCAACATGGGTAATAATGAATATTTATTATCATAAATGGTGGGTAATAATGAATATTTATTATTATTGTAAATGATGACGATTATGGTTACAATGACAGTTACGCTCATGGTAATGGTTAAGGTGATGACTATTACGTTTCTAGCATTATCTAGAGTCAAGACCATTGATTCTTTAAAGATTCATCCTCTTTTTCATGTGCAAAGATACAGAAAGATTTCAGATGCTAAACATCTCCAAAGTAGAATTGCACAAGAAGTTCATTTTGCTCAGTTGGAGAATTAGGCATATTGAGTTCACACTTATCATTGTATTTTACCTTTTGCTCAATCCTATTATACAGCTATGTAATGTTTGTTGCAATAATTGTGCAATGTATTCCTTCATCAACATATACGAAATATATAAACTTTTATTTTAACCAATTTATGTTTACAAGTATATATTATTTGGAATGTAAATAGTGATGATAACTTAAAAAATAAAAAAAATAATGAAATTCTACTCATAGGCTGCGAAACCTCTCCATTAGCTTATATATATATATTTATATCTATAAATTGGCCGAGATGATTTAAAAAAAAAATGATGTTAACGAAGCTCGACTATTGGACGAGATAACAAGATAACTAAAAACGGAATCACTCATCCCTTCTCTGTTTCTCTACCAGTTACCCAATTTAGTTTTACCTTCTTGGTCAAGTTTGCTCTTTCTTTGTTTGTTCATGGCGTTTTTGAGCATTATTTATGTAAGAGATTTATTTCTCAAAAATGCCATGAACAAACAAAGAAAGAGCAAACTTGATCGAGAGCGTAAAACTAAATTGGGTAAGTGGTAAAGAAACAGAGGAGGGATGAGTGATTCCATTTTTAGTTATCTTGTTACCTCGTCCAATAGTCGGGCTTCGTTAACATCATTTTTTTAAAAAAATCATCTCAGCCAATATATATATATATAAAAGCTAGCAAATGATATAGCTATGTTACTTTCTAGGAAAAATTTTAGTAATATGTCTCTTGCAAAGAGGGTTGGAAATATACAAGGTGCATGTATATAGTCTACTTTCATATATTATACAGTTAATTTTTCCCAAAATTGTACGTAAATGGCATATACAAGGGTAAAAATTTTATATAAAATATGTGTATATTTTTTATAAAAATCTGAAATTCTACTTGTAAGGTATTGATGAGAGATGAGGTACCCTTACACTTAACCATATGAATACGAGCGTTTCACGCGCGATTCGATCGAACTCCAAGGACTAAGTGCTTATGCGCTTTAATGGAACACTTAGGGTTAATTAATCGTTGTCTTCCCAAACTTACTTGTATTGTCACAGTTGTATGGTTAAGTAAGCTTGAGGTACATGATTTTTATAGCTTTTATGTTTTTATGTCTTGCTGCTAATAAGGGAGGAGAGAGAGAGATAACTAAGTGACTAATTTAACTTAACTACTGATTAACTAGGCTTTAAACTAATCCTAACACCAGTATCCGTTCTCACTTGTTGTACACATCCTGAACCAGTGCAACACTACTGAGATTACCAAACGCTAATCGTTACTGGGTTAACAAGTGTTACATGCATGCTTGAAGTGATCGTATTGTGTGTGCTAATAACAAAAATGTAAAGTGCATACAATAAAATAAAATAATAAAATAAAATAAATGCATAAGAAAATAAAATAAAGGAAATGAGTAAGAAAACAAATCTCAAGTGCTGTAAGGATGAATCCAAGAGCTCGTCTTTATTGCCGTACACAAGGTGTGCTTAGGTACACAATGCTCGAATAAAGATCCGTCTACACTTAAACCTCCTGCTGCGGGCACTTGGCTAGAGTTTCACTACTTGACTCCTAAAAGACTTCCTCTTCTAAATTCTTCTTCTTTTCTCTTCTTTTTATTTTTGACTTCCCCCTATTGTGTTCCTGGGCACTGTATTTATAGGCTTGGGAGCAACTACTTTAATAATTACAAAAACTGCCACTCTAATTTTAGAGAAATTGTCCCTCTAATTTTAGAGAGAAACAACCACTCTAATTTTAGAGAAACTACCCTATAATTTTAGAGAGAAACTACCCTCTAATTTTAGAGAGAAACTGCCACTCTAATTTTAGAGAAACTACCCCTCTAATAATAACCACTTTAATAATTAGAATAACCGCTCCAATAATTACCACTCTAATTATTAGAGTAACCGCCCTAATAATAACCACTCTAATTATTAGAGTAACCGCTTTCATCAGGTATATAGATTTTTAATTGAGTGGCCAACTACCAATTGGTCAAACTTTGTCACTAAAAATAAATAACTAGTGTTATAACGTTGAGCTAACAAATGAACTTTTTTCATGGAAATTAACAATGAGCTAAGAGATTTACTTTTTCCAACTAATTATCAACACAAAATTTAAGGCTAAACAACTTCTATGACAAGAATTACTTAATACATTTTGATTTTTATTTCAATATGAAAATCAATTCTTGATTGGCCAAGCCTACTACCACCACTTGATTGGACTCATCACACAACCCTCGACAAAGAGATGAACTTTTCTTGGGAATTATTATTTTCACAAGAGCCACTAACAATTAACTTTTCCTTATGGCTTAGCAAATTACCTACCCACAAAGTTTAAGACTCAACAACTTTCATGAGAAGAATTATTTAACATTAGTTTTAATTTTTTTCCTTTTTAAATATGAAAATCAATTCTCAATTAATAAAGTCTAAGATTCTATTGATTTGAAAAATAGAAAGATTCTCTCGACCGAATAATAAATATATATCATAAATATACCTGAACCAATACAGTAACCCTGTTGAAGTGCATTCACACTTGCAAAATTATAAAGACTGGCACACATTACATCATGACAAGACGCTAGTGGCGTGAGTGCGTTTCTGAAAGAGATAAATCACATATGCTTCTTGAAAAGAAGTTCCTGCTAACTGCCCAAGAGTTATTATTTTTTTATTTTCTTATTGCAAATGATATGTTGTGGTCATTGCATTTTCAGTCGTATTCAAAAAGAGAATTTTTTTTTTCCAAGAACTAATGTCCACAAGCAAAAGCAACAGCTGACAGAGACTGCCATGAAAAAACCAGGCATCTGTCTCTTTACATACACATGTGCCATGGCCCAGTCCCTGCATGATCGCCTTAGCTTCTTCATTAACACACAAACATCAAGACAAGAGGCAAAGATGCCACGTTCAAACATCCCAATCAACTTCAAAGTGGTCACTACATACATACAAAAACAGATAAAATTGGCAGTAGAAGAGGCAGAAATGAAGAAGAAAAAGAGATAATATATGCACAGACGTGATCTATCATAGAAACTTGGAAAAAAAGCCTGACTCATGATTGTATGAAATTGAGCGACCTTTTCTTGTCACGATCATTTTTTTATACATTGCTCTCACACTCACGTGGCCGCCTTTGGAAGAAAACTTGCAGAAACAGACGTTGGAGATTCAAAATAATAATATAGAATGTGTATCGTTCCTCTGACGATGATTTTCATGATATGATTGCACTTCTGCCGCTGAATTTTTTTTTTTAAATCTTCCCCCTAACTCGTGAGTGCAGTAGCAGTAATACTGATTAAATTTGAGATACCGACAAAAGACAAACACTGCAAAAAAACACAGTAAACGCAGTCGTGCACTAAAACAAAAAAGACAAGTGCTGCTCCGTGGGCCGTGGATTCAACAGTGGATGGAGAAATTAAAACCCAAATGAATGCCACTTTCTTCAGTTACTGACTCACGGACGCTCGCTCGCTCGCTCGCTCTTGTCAAAACAGGAAAACAAAACTCCAGAGAAAAAGAAAGCGGATGACGAAATCCTTGCTTCGATCAGTCTGCTGCGCATACCCAAAAGATGATTATCATTTGGGGAAAAGGGTAATCAAACAAAACTGGATAAAGCGAAACAGAAGAAAAAAAGGGGGCAGTAATCGGATTCAAGTAATTAAACAAACAGACAGTTGTTGCTTAATAGCAATATCATACTGCAGCTGAGATTTTATTACATTGCGTCTGTGAAAAACAGTTGATACTTGCTCAATAGTAATATCATACTGCAACTGAAATCTTAATCTTATTACGTTACGTACAGGAGTTTTGAAAACATTATTAACAAAATTACAGGTGTTGTTCGTTGATAACATTTGAAATAAATCAACTAAATGATCTGCAACTGTAATATTCTAATTCTAACAGAACAAATGTGCGTCCTGCTCCCATCTGTCTTATCATACATTATATTCATACATACCAGAAGAAGAAGAAGAAGAAGAGGCGAAGGAGTTGCATTTTTTGCAGTGGGCGATGGCTCCTTCAATGGCAACATCAATGTCGTCGTAGCAGAAACTTGCCACAATGGGGGAAGCCGGGGCAGATTTCAAAGAAGTCGTCCACTCTGCAACTTCTGTTTCATGAGTTTGAGCTTGAGTTTGAGTTTCCTCGCTACGCACTCTTATGCTGTGTTTTACCATCCTGTAATATTTCTGAATGGTGTTTCTGGCACTTTTCCTGCTTCGGCTGCCATGGCCGCCATTAACGCCACCACCGGAGCTCATGCTCATATCCAAACCATTGCCTCGCAGCTTGGCTCTGCAGAAGAGCGCCAAAGACACAGGCACAGGCAGCTGCGGCAGTCTCATGGACCTGAACTTCACCAGAAATTTGGGTTCCTGCTGCTGCTGCTGCTGGTTCTCGGAATAATCCAAACCATACATTTTCGTCTTCTTGTTAGAATAATCCGACGATGAATTCTTGGAACTACCCGTCCTGGACCTGAAAATACTGAAGGGCATCTTCATCTTCATCTTCATCTTGAGCTTGAGCTTCAGCAATGGCTGCTGCTGCTCTTGCTGAATAGTATTGCTGCTGTGGACCTCATGATGCCACTGAGAAGAATCCAAATCCAAATCCAAATCAAAATCCATACCAGAGCTGCTCTGCTGCTGCTCCAGCTGCTGCTTCTGAATCTGAACCTGCTGCTCATCGTCCAAATCCAGGAGCGACAGCGTGCTCATCATCTGCAGACGAGGAGGCAAACACAGAGGCAGCAGCCTGCCTTTGTAAAACAAATCATCCGCAGGCGAAATATCCCCATAACCGTAACCAGACCCAGACCCAGACCCAGACCCAGATTCAGACTCATTTCCATATTTCTGCTGCTGCTGCTGCTGTTGCTGCACAGACGAAGAACAAGAAGAAGAAGAAGACGAAGATGAAGATACACAGACACTGAACTCAAAATCCTGAGACTGCGTCTGTGTGTGGGAACCTCCTGTTGCTGCTGCCGCTGCCGCTCTGTTTTTGGCGGAGGCTGCCATTGATGAAGAGGAAGGGGAAGAAGAAAGCTCCATCTCCAGGTAATCCTCGTCCCCAAAATGAACGCTCCGGAGCCTGAATTCGCCCGTCTCCATGGCCGAAACCATTTGCCAAATCCCAAAAACAAAAAATAACACCCACAAAATCTCAATCCTCCTCTTTTTTTTTCTCTCGTTTAACTATGCTGAACAATCAGAACCAGAATCAGAAACAGAAAACAGCAGCAATGGCGTCGTGATTTGTCTGCGCAGATTGCGTGAACGAAACGGAAAACAGAACCACCACCACCATCATCATCGTCGTCGTCGTCATCATCACGAATGATTACGATGAACATCAAGAAGAAGAAGCAAGAGTTACAAAACTGGTGCAGCCGTGCAGAAGAAGAAGAAGAACAAGAACAACAAAAACAAGAAAAAGAAAGAGAAAGAATTTACGATTTTTACAGAAGAAATCATCTCCATGCCATGACAAGATCGATCCAATAATCCGCACCTGCTCTGCTCTGGTTTTTGTTGAGGATGATGTTTGCGTGCAAATAAATCGATTTCTTCTTCTTCTTGTTCTTCACTTGACTGTTAAAACTTGAAAAAGAAGGACGTGCCCGATTTTTATTAACAACAGTACTGTAATTGTTGGGTATGATAAGGACGACCATTGCGATGGCTGTGCCGGACGATATGTGCCAACGTGGCCACGATCGGATGACCGTGAGTGCGCCACGTGTCCCACACTAAACCAAATCCGTCCAAAGTTAGGCATCCAACGGCTGTTAGTGTTTATTGTGGGTGGCATTAAATTAAGCACAACCCAATCCCGTTCCGTTCCGTTGCGTTTCGTTTCGTTCCGTTCCGTCCCCCGATACGTCTCCTTGATACGGACTTTTTGTTGATCCATTTTCTTTTCTCTTGATTTACTGTTACGGTTTGGCCATTTGGGCGGCTAGGACTGTTACGGTTTGGCCATTTGGGTGGCTAACACGACTGCGATTTCGGCATTTTTCTCGATGTTTCTATTTCTGTTTGGAGTCAAGAAGAGACGGATAAAATCTGTACGAAATACAAAGCTCAATAAAATGAATTAAAAGTATTGAAATTAATCTTCATTGATATATTTTAATATTAACATTAACCTTTTCGTAAAGGGGTGGAGGCTTTGGAGAGGATGAGCTTTTAATATTTAGTTTATGTTATATGCACATATTTTTATAAAGTAATTAATGAGACTGAAATGATTTTTATTCTGTTTAGAGACTCTTAATTAATAATTGAAATTAAAACTTTATTATGTTCAAAAACTCATAGGATCTATCGGATAAATAATACATTTTCATGAAAAATAAAAATAGACTCTACAAATTGACCAACCACCAATGGGGAAAACAAAAACAAATCATACAAGTTTGTTACTTTAACATTATAACATTGTCTTAAATGGGTAGTCACAACACAAGAAAGACATAGGTGTAACTTATCTTTAAGGGCTCATGACCTACACAACCTACAAATATACTCTTCTTAGGAGAGTTAAATCCATTTTCTACTTTCAATTCTAAGATGATGAAAACTTAAACGAAGTTTGTTGATAGCATTTTGATACTTTATTGAAATAGTAGCTGAGAGATAGTGAGCTTTTGTATTTAGTTTATTAGATCTAATTTGATGTAAATAAAATTGTCTCTTACCTTCTCCATTAGACCACATCTGTGTTAAAACCTTTTGCTTGCCTGGTTGGGGAATATGCTTAGGATTTTGCTACACATCCTCCTAATAAATATTCAAGTTTCTCAACCATTGCATTTCCCAAAAATACTAACCATGGTCGCATGGATCCTCAAAAAGATACTTTACAGAAATTTTCTTACCTTTTCTGAGTATACCAAACCAGTTTGGTACAAAGCTTTAAGGTACACTACGAAAGTTTCGTACATGGGTACACGCCTGACCTTAAATCAATTTGCAAGTTGTTTGGTTGTCCCCTAACCTCTTACTTTCCCTTCATTCCTCACATACGCATGTATTCTCTGTTTAGAAAACCCAAAAGAAAAGTACTACGTAAGAGACATTGATTCCTATGTTCTCCTACGATATGATATTCATGATAGTATAGTGTAATCCAAAAGGGTATCTATAGAGCACATGGATTAACATGAAAAAGGTGTATTAGAAATCACCCTGCAAATCAAAAATACAATGTGCCCTTCAAATTTGACTCTTGCAACCCAGCTCAACCCCACCATCCATCACCTCCTATGTAGCTGAGTAGACTAAGAAATATGAAATAGTATGCTATCCTCTGGTATGATTGTTTAGTTGGTTGTTGGATCATGAAAAGCAGAAAAATAATCATATGTTGTTGATTAGCTATGGTAAGGTAAGCTAAGTCTTTAAATGATTAAAGATTCCAAAAAGGTGGGCAGGCACGCACGAACGCACCGTTTTTTTTTTTCCTCTCCAGAAAGCAAGCAGGGGATTTGCGGGGTCCACCACCTCCGCCTAAACTTTGAAACTTAATGTAAAGTAAGGAGCCATACGTCCAATCACTCACGCGCATTCCTGTTATGTTCCAGGTGGCTTCAAACTAAGGTACAATTTAATAAAAGGGGTATAGTACGTTTTGAGAAAGTTTACTTACTTGTCAAATTCCAAGGCTAAAGTCGGTTGCGTTGAAATGAAGTGTAATGTATGTCTTTGCTAGGACCGTACCTTGGCAAGTCTAGGTTGCAGGTTGACGATTAGCACCCATGAGAGTACTACTTTTGGTTCTCATTATTTGCCATTTGGTCATGGGATCTATCATGGCTTGCTTAGATCATGGCTTACGTGTATCATTATCATTATAGCAAGCGTTACTAGCAATAAGGTTGTACCCTTACAACTTGAGTGTAATCTTTTTGGACCTTCATAAAGGCATCCACTTTTTTGGGCCTTCCTTGAAAGGCATCTTTGTAGAGATTTGTCTCAAACAAGGGTTGAATTGATAATTGACATAATCTTCGTAGGAGTTGCATGTTAGTAGCTTACTTTGTACTCACGTTAAAGCGTTTTTTCCCCTATTTTTCATAATTTATTTGAATGATTTTGATAGTGTGTAGTGGAAAGACGTGGTTTACTTGGTTAAAGTATATGGCTTGTGGTAGGTAAAGTGTGTGGTACCTTAACATGTGGTAAAAATATAAGTTCAATGATTATTGATGAGAGCGGTTACTCTAATAATTAGAGTGGTTATTATTAGACGGGTAGTTTCTCTAAAATTAGAGTGGCAATTTATCTAAAATTAGAGTGGTTATTATTAGGGCGGTTACTCTAATAATTAGAGTGGTAATTATTAGAGAGGCAGTTTATCTAAAATTAGAGTGGTTATTATTAGGGCGGTTACTCTAATAATTAAAGTGGTAATTATTAGAGCAGTTACTCTAATAATTAGAGTGGTTATTATTAGAGAGGCACTTTCTCTAAAATTAGAGTGGCAATTTATCTAAAATTAGAGGGGCAGTTTCTCTAAAATTAGAGTGGCAGTTTTTGTAATTATTAGAGTAGTTGCTCCCAAGCCTATAAATACAGTGCCCATACACACAATAGAGGGGAGTCAAAAAAGAAGAAGAAGAGTTAAGAAGAATTCAGAAGAGGAAGTCTTTTAGGAGTCAAGTAGCGAAACTCTAGCCAAGTGCCCGCAGTAGGAGGTCTAAGTGTGGACGGATCTTTATTCGAGCATT
>MNCI01002042.1:960676-985289 GCA_015680685.1 Gnetum montanum | reverse complement strand
CAACTGAGCAAAATGAACTTCTTGTGCAATTCTACTTTGGAGATGTTTAGCATCTGAAATCTTTCTGTATCTTTGCACATGAAAAAGAGGATGAATCTTTAAAGAATCAATGGTCTTGACTTTAGATAATGCAAGAAACGTAACCGTCATCACCTTAATCATTGCCATGATTGTAACTGTCACTGTAACCATAATCGTCACCATTTATAATAATAATAAATATTCATTATTACTGTAATCGTAACCATCACCATTTATAATAATAATAAATATTCAATATTACCCACCATTTATG
This sequence comes from Gnetum montanum, assembly GCA_015680685.1. Lineage (NCBI taxonomy): Eukaryota > Viridiplantae > Streptophyta > Gnetopsida > Gnetales > Gnetaceae > Gnetum > Gnetum montanum. The sequence continues at coordinate 984,994 of MNCI01002042.1, read as the reverse complement.
ATAATAAATATTCATTATTACCCATGTCGGGCCTTGAATACGAAGAGATGAATGGGAAGCCCAAGGGTCAAGGGGTGTCACCATTTATAATAATAATAAATATTCATTATTACTGTAATTGTAACTGTACTGTCCAAAATCATCAGTCTCTGGCTGGAATGAAACAGAAACCTAGAGATCCCTGGACACGCATAGAAGACCCTACCTTTGCTTGAGGGCAAGCTAGAATTAACGAAGGCAGAGTACCTTGAGTGGTCCACATGCGGATCAGGAAAGGATTTCCCCGAACGTACATTGATATACTGTACGCTGGGTTATATGTAAACGACGTAACTAAAGTAAAACGGAGCGTAAACGTACAGGAACGTAGGTAATAAGCATGCAATAATGAACGAAAAACTATAACAAATCTTAGCAAAACAGATGTGATAATATTATTTGTGAAACTAAAAGTTACAATGCACCGGTCTAATGCAGTTGTGAATCTGACACAAGGCGAACGAAGAGCCCTGGTGGATGCGCAGGGACGATTGTATACTGGTTTAAACTGTAGGCACAGCGTGAAGGCTGTATGCTCTGCGTGCAGGGTTAAGGTCCAGCGTACAGGGTTTTTGCTTTGCTCTCTGGTTTCTTAGCGTCTCTGGTTCTTTTTTTGTCTCTGGTTTGCTCAAAATTGCCAACCTCGATCTAATGAAAAATTAGGGTTTTTATACAAGTTTTGACGCTAGATGCGGGTCTGAGAGGGGATGATTGGTTATGGAGTGCTAGACTCTCTGGTCAGGTAACATGTGGTGCGTTGACCGAGTGCGAAAGGATGAAATTTTATAAGTGTACAGTGTGCTGCACGTCAGCGTATACTGCTATACGTCAGCGTATACACGCTAGACGTATGACCTTGGCGTACAGACTTGATCAAAACAAAAGAAGTCGTTCGGCCTTCAGATTTGAATTTGGATGTTATGAGAATGCTGCTTGTGGATGTTCAGATTGGTTGACCTTGATCTAACATGGTTCTAGAGAGCTTTGATTGGTATACGTTGTGCTACACACTAGTTGTACACTTTGTACATGTTGGGCGTATACGCCCAGCACGTACACGTTGGGCGTATACGCTGGGCGTACACACTGTATCTGCTGGGTGTATACGCTGGGCGTACATGCTGTATCATCTTTCTGGAGCCCATGATGACACTTGATCATTGATCTGTTCCTGTGAGTTGATGCTTTGTACAAGATCTTGCTTCTGAAGTGCGGTTTCTATGCCGTCTTTGGGATTGCATGTTGGGCGTACACGTCAGTCATTCATGCTGAGTGTATATGTGAGGCATGTATGCTGGGCGTGTACATTGGGCATATACGCTGTGAATGCATGCTGGGCGTATACGCTAGGAATGTACGCTGGGCGTATACGTTGAGAATGCATACTTAGTGAGGACTAAGTATCTTGAGCTTTGAAGTTGGCATGTTTGATACCAGATGTCGCCATGGTCATCTACGAGTCTGAGGGAACTGCTCCTTGTTGAGTTCGACTCTGATTGAAGCTGTCTATGGGGCCCTCAAGCTTTAGTCATGCTGGGGAGCGTCATGACTTAGCTCGATTCTTGTTGGAGAAGTACTAAGCTCAGAATTTTATGGTGTTTCATTGGCCCCTCTTTGTTGACGCTTGGAGGAATCAACCTGAGAAGTGTCGGCAAAGAAGTGCAAAACACCACAAGCAACTTGATAGAGACATTGTCTTGCGCCACCTGGCTAGATGTCATCGTACCAAGTTCGATAGTACATAGGATTGGGGAAATTCAATTTATATTTGAAAGGGAAATGGGAACTGTAGGGATTGGTAACCAATCAAGGGCTTGTGCGTGGTGAAGAGGATGTCCGGGTATGTGTGCGAGTCATGCTTATCTTTGTAAATAGCTATTGTCTAGCCATTTTTTAGTGGATTTGGGATCAAAACATGATGTGTACGTCCTTTGGCGGTACAAGACTCTTGCTTGGTGTTTAAGAGAACTTGTTGGCATAACCAAAGCCACGNGCTTGGTGTTTAAGAGAACTTGTTGGCATAACCAAAGCCACATGATAATGTGTTGCGTTCTTTGGAGGAACATGGCCCTTGTTTAATGTTTAGGAGGAACCTGTTGGCAGAGAGCCAAAGCTATGCAACGGGATGTTACTTGATTGTTTTAGACATGAGCATTTGCTTTCGAGGCAACTGCCGTCCCGTCAAGGATTTATGTGGGAAGGACTGCTTTTTTTTTGTGGACATGCTCAAATGCCATGTTGTGGGTTGCAACCGCTTAAGAGTGGCATAGTATGCAACATTATGTTCGATGTTTCAGGCTGTACTGGGTGTGTCCAGGATATAACCAAGTAGAAGATGTTGAGGGATAGGTGGGATATGTAACAGGAGATGTACTAGTGAATGGCTTGATTAGTCTTGTCACGTGTGTTGTGAACAACATCTCACCTTGTTGCTTGTGATGAAGTGCATTCTTGTACGAACACCTCTGAGTTTCATCCTACAAACACAACTCCAAGAAGACAAGAGAACCATGAGTGAGCAAGCAAGCTTAGACTTAAACAACTACTGATGAAATAAAGGCACCGAATGAGATTTCAGACACTGTATATGAATAGCAGCAATATTGTTAGGATCGGCTGATGGCGAGCGATGCAGCAGCTCTGATGAAGTTTGAATGCAACCAGAGATTGAGGAACCAGAGATAAAATTACCAGTTTATAGTCGTAGCTGACTATCATGGGTTAGTTTTATGTCATGACCCGTTGGACATTTCCGTTTAGCGTCGTGGTAGATGGTACATTACCAGTTTCTAGTCTTGGCGGACCGTGAAGAGGCAAACCAGTTTATAGTCTTAGCGGACTCTGGTGAATGTGACTGTGGCAGTTTACTGTCGTATCGAACGGGTGCTAGTTTATTATCCTTGCAGACATTCTGTGGTATCAGTTTATCGTCATGATGCCAGGACGAGCTATGGTATCAGTTTACTGTCATGATGCCAGGACGAACTGTGGTATCAGTTTACCGTCATGATGCCAGGACAAGCTGTGGTATCAGTTTACCATCATGATGCGAGGACGAGCTATCGTATCAGTTTACCGTCATGATGCCAGGACGAGCTGTGGTATCAGTTTACCTTTATGATGCCAAGACGAGCTATGGTATCAGTTTACTGTCATGATGCCAGGACGAGCTGTGGTATCAATTTACTGTCATGATGCTAGGACGAGCTGTGGTATCAGTTTACCATCATGATGCCAAGACGAGCTGTGGTATCAGTTTATCGTCATGATGCCAGGAAGAGCTGTGGTATCAGTTTACCGTCATGATGCCAGGACGAGCTGTGGTATCAGTTTACCGTCATGATGCTAGGACGAGCTGTGGTATCAGTTTACCGTCATGATGTTAGGGTGATCACGTACTTGAGTCCATGCTCAAACGTGGAACGGTTTCAAGAATAAGTGATTGGTTGGATTTGCAAGGTCATTCCCTTCCATGTCAGCTAATTTGAATTCTCTGTTGTCGTACGCTTTGGTGACCAAGTAGGGCCCTTCCCAATTGGCTGAGAATTTGTCCGGGTGTTCCTGAACGGCTTTGAGCACAAGGTCACCTTCCTTGATAGGGCGCTTATGAACATCGTGCCGATGGCATTGTCGTTGTTGTTTTTGATACCATTCAATTTGATCGAGTGCACGTATACGTTCCTTCTCCACCGAGTCCAAGTCAATGATGCGTAGATCATTGTTTTGCCCTTCGTCGAGGAGTTCGGAAAGTGTGATCCTTAAGGACGGTACCTGTAATTCCAAGGGTAAAACAACTTCTAAACCATAAACAAGACTATATGGCGTTTTACCTGCGGAAGTTCGATGCATAGTGCGATAAGCCCACAACGCGTATACTAGCTATTCATGCCATCTTTTCTTGCTTTGGGTAAGCATCTTTTTAAGTACTGTGATGATGGTTTTATTTGTGGCCTCAGCTTGCCCATTGCTCTGAGGGTAATAAGGGGATGAAAATGAGTGTTTGATCCCTAGGCTTTCACAGAAAGTTCTGGTTTCGGCACTGCTAAATTGTGGCCTGTTATCAGTGATGATTGTCATGGGGATGCGAAAACGGGTCACAATGTTTTCAAGGATGAAATTGCATATATGTTTGGATGTGGTTTTTCTAAGGGGAACAGCTTCTACCCACTTCGTGAAATACTTTGTAGCGGTTATGATGAAGCTATGCCCTTCAGAAGATGAGGGTGTTATTGGTCCGAGAAGATCCAACCCCCACTTTTGAAAAGGCTAGGTGATTTGCGCTGTATGCAACTCATTCGGTGAAATATGTATTAGATTACTATATTTTTGACAGACACTGCACATTTTAGCCTTGGAGAGACAATCATACTCCATGTGTTGCCAATAATAGCCTAAACTTCTTATTTTTGTCGCCATTGCTTTAGGTGCTATGTGTCCTCCACATAGTCCATCATGTACTTACTTGATGATGTTTTGGGCATCAGCGCTACTAACGCATGTTAGCAATATGCCTTCGTAGGATCGATGACACAATGTGTCCCCTACAGTGCATATTGTCGAGAACGTTTTCGTACTGCGTCCTTTTGTGCATTTGTTAAATGTTGCGGTGTTTCACCGCATAGAAGGTACTCTTTTATGTCGTCATACCATTCTATCTTGTGTGTTGTACTAACGGATGCAATTGGTAATTCATCAAGAGTATCAGTTATGGGTTTAGCACAACTGATTATAGAGCTTGGCAACATAGGGAACATATTAGGCGATATGTTTAGAGCTAGCGTGGCAAGTGCGTCTGCAATGGTGTTATCGTTTCTGGAGACATGTTGCACATCCATGTTTTCGAATTGCTTCAGTAAATGTTTAGCTAAGTCAAAGTATGGTTGTAAATGTTGTGCTTTGCATGTATAAACGTCTGTGACTTGGTTTAAAACTAGTTGTGAGTTTCCCCTAACCACGAGTCGTGTGATGTTGGAAGTTAATGCTGCTGTAAGACCCCTAAGGAGATCTTCGTATTCTGCTATGTTGTTGGTACAATGAAAGTTGAAGCGGTAAGCAAAGGGTCTGATCTCCCCAGAGGGATAGGTGATGATGGTGGTAGCACTCCCTCCTCGAGAGGTGGATGCTCCATCAAAGTTCAAAATAGCTTCATACTCATCGGGAACTATGTTTATCGTGCTCACGTTTTCATCTGGAAACTCTGGCTCTACTATTGCTTGATCGTGTGTTGGTGATGTAGTTAGTTGATTCGCTATGGCTTGACCCTTGACTGATGACTACGCTATATAATATAGGTCGAATTTGGCTATTATGGCTTTCCACTGCGCTATTCTGCTTAACTCGTAAATATTACCGGTGATGGCCCTGAGCACATTATCTTTACAGATTATGTTGGCTTGGTTATGGAAGAGGTAATGTTGCCATTTCTTTAGGAAAAGACAAGGGCTAAACATGACTTCTCCACCTCGTTGTACTTCTTTTTGTGGGCCACTAATGCATGGCTCAAATAATAAATAGGGACTTCGGTCCCATCATCTCGTTTCTGGCAGAGCATAGAAGCGATGGATGAATCCGACGTGGCAAGATAGATGTAGAAAGGTTTATTGTTCTGTGGGGGGTACACTATTGGTAACTGAGCTAGTGCTGTCTTAATGTGGTCAAAAGCTTCTTGGCATTGTGAAGTCCATTCGAAATGGACATTCTTTCGTAGTAAATGATTCATGGGCTTTAGCTTGTTTGTCAATTTTTCTATGAAGCGCTTGATGAATTGTAATCTACCTTGTAGACCCCGAAGTTCGGTAATATTGCTTGGTGGTTTTAAATTGATAATAGCTTTAACTTTATCTAGGTCCACTCGTATTCTTGTTTCTGACACTACGAACCCTAGCATCTTGCCCGTTTTTACTCTGAAAATACATTTCTTTGGATTGAGCCTAAGTTCATATTTTAAGCAACGTTTTAGGATCAAATCTAAATCTTGGATGTGTTGTTTTGGTGTTTTCGATTTAATTACGATATCATCTACATAATCATTGAGCGAATGTAGCATGTAATTGCTAAAAATAAATGTCATTGCCCTTTGATATGTGGCCCCTGTGTTCTTGAGACCGAAGGGCATCATTGTGTAACAAAAAGTACCCCATGGTGTCATAAAGGTAGTCCGGAGTTGATGCTCCGGGTTAATGCGTATCTGGTTATATCTTGAGAAGCCATCCATAAAAGATAGCAAGGCGTGCCCAGCGGTTGAGTCAACAAGTTGATCGATGCTGGGTAGGGGGAAATCATCTTTTATGGTCACAACGTTGAGGTCCTGGAAGTCAATGCATAGGCGAATGCTTCCATTCTTCTTCGGGACAATGACCATGTTGGATACCCAATTAGCGTAGTCTACAGCCCGAATGAAACCTACCTGATAGAGTTTGGTGATCTTGTTGTGGACTGCTAACGCTACCTTAGGCTTAACCTTTCGTACTTTTTTTTTCACTGGCCTTAACTTTGGCTCGAGTATAATATTGTGCTGGACGATTCAAGGATCTAACCCAGGCATATCAGTGTAAGACCAAGCGAATGCTTTTATGTTGTCTCGAAGCACATCTTCTATGTCTTTGGCCAGTTGAGGTTGCAATAGTGTACTCAATTTTAATATCTTGATTTCACCATTAGGCATAACGATGGGGGTTTCAGTCAACGAGTCTTCGGTGATGCTATCAGCTTCTATGTCGAGGGACTTTGTCATACCTTTGTAGCTGTCTAGCGTTTGTTGTGTTGAGGCTATGACTGCGTCGTCCGTTGATAGACCTAAGTTGATGGAATTTATGTCGATTTCTCTTGTGATCTTTCCGTATGGTCCATCGATGGTCAATGGTGTGGATAAATGCTGATAATCCATCGGGCTTGCTCCTGCCAATAAACAGAGAGCAAAATGAGCTAGTAGGTGTTGTTACGCGTTCCTTGGCAACGTAATTCATGTGTACATGTACGGTGGTGGTTTATTATCATACCGGGACGCATGGTAGTTTAAGGCCTTATCAGGCCGCATGTGGCAGTTTAAGGCCTTACTAGGTCGCATGTGGCAGTTTAAGCCCTTACCGGGCTGTTTGTGGTAGTTAGACGATGCCTAGTTGCTGTATAATTTGTACCGGAGAGTTTGTGCCAAAATGTTCAGTGTGGGCATTCGAAGTTGGTTTACCAAGGAATACGGTATGTGGCAGTGTTCATTATTTCGTCATTTTGTTTTACATATTCCTCGTGCTTTGTAATTTAAACAGTTTTTAATTGAAATTAATAAAATATTTAAAATATTAAAATTATCAAAGGCGACGGCGATGGCAGCGTGGTCAACTCGGCACTATATATAGGGTGGTGGACATGAGCGTGAACCTATTAGTTTCAAAGGCAGCGTGAACCTAAGTTGCAGCGTGAGCGTACACCTAAGCCGCAGCGTAAGCGTAGAGAACCAAACCCCGACGTGAGCGTAGAGCAATGAACCCCAACATGAGCGTAGAGCAGCAAACCCTAGTGTGTAGGATTAAGCTTAGCATGCAGGTTCAAACCCCAGCGTAAACCTGTCAATTTCAGCGTACAGGACGCCAGAATGGGCAAGGGCAAGGAGGTAGAAGGCCAGGGGAGGAAGGGGCCCGACTTGACTTTCGCGAAGGAAAGTGAGGCCATGTTGATGTGTTTACCTAGGCCAAGGATTCCATCGTGGTCTGGATCGGCACACAGGTAGGCTCTAATCTTACCTTAGTTAATTATTTTTATTTGTACTTGTTATTTGGCGTAGACAATCTTGGCAGCGTATAGGGTCTGTACGCTGAGCGTAGACAGTTTCGGTAGCGTAAAGGGTCTGTACACTGAGCGTAGATTCACAGCATAAAGGGTTTGTATGCTGAGCGTAGATAGTTTTCACAGCGTACAGGATCTGTACGCTGAGCATAGACGGGCTTCGCAGTGTATAGGGTTTGCACGCTGGGCGTAAACGATTTTGGTAGTGTGCAGAGTCTGCACGCTGAGCATAAACAGTTTTCGCAGCGCACAAGATTTGTACGCTAGGCGTAAATAATTTTGGCAGTGTGCAGAGTCTGCACGCTGAGCATAAACAATTTTTGCAGTGTACAGGATCTGTATGCTGGGCGTAAATAGTTTTCGCAGCGTACAAGGTCTGCACGCTGGGCATAAATGATTTTGGGCAGTGTGCAGAGTCTGCACGCTGAGCGTAAACAGTTTTCACAGCGTACAGGATCTGTACGCTGGACATAAATAGTTTTCGCAGCATATAGGGTCTGTACATTGGGCGTAAACAATTTTCGGAGCGTATACGCCGAGTGTAAACAGTTTTTTGACAGCGTATATGCCGAGTGTAAACAGTTTTTTGACAGCGTATACGTCGAGTGTAAATAGTTTTTAATTTTTTTCGCAGTATTGGCCTTCAACGTGAAATTTCGTTTCTCTATTTCATTTTGGTGTATAGCTGATTTATCATGGCATTCTAGTTATTTGCAGGGATCCTAAGCCTTTCCTCCTGGTGGTTGAACTGGTTGGGGTACTGGCATGGTTCGGGCCCCTTGATACCGATGAACCTGCTCCTGATCTGACTATTGATAACAATGGGGTATGGTTCAGGGAAGGGGCCTGTGAATTCCTTGCTTTCATCCTAGACAGATTCAAGGTAGTGATATGGTCACACCTAAGCGAACAAGTGGCGCGGAGCGTGCTCGAAGTAATGTTGCCAGGCTCTTCGGATGGCGTCATGGTTTTCATGGTGGACATTGATGAGGGACCTCTTGCGATTGAGGAAGGTCTCTCTGGAGGGCCCAGATTTACTCATCCATTATCGCGCATGTGGGACTTATTGCCACGTGGGCCTCACTATCTCAATAACACCTTGTTTCTGGTTGCGCGTCCGCACACATTATTTCAGAACCCTCCGGGCACGGTGTACAGGGTAGAGAGGTAAGGTTGTTTAGTTTGTTGTTTCTATTTTTGTCGTTTAGTGTTTGCTCCTGTTCCGACGACCGTTCTTTTGCAAGCCCCAGGTTGATAAAGATGGGATATGCATCAATGATGACGGGCTTGCATTAGCTCATACCGCTTTAGAGATCTTCATGGTGGGTCCTACCCTCCACGAGGCTGTATTAGCTCAAACCAAGGGTGACATTGTTCATTTCCATAAGCGGTTTTCCAGGGCATTTGCACAATGCACGGCTCGAGGGTGGTTGCATGGAGATTGGTCACGTAATGGACCAGCTTTCCCTCGTGATGCTGACTTGGGTTCTAGCACCTCGAAGTCCATGACTGAAGGTAGGTGATGATATTTCCTAGATGCCTTAGTGTGTTTGTTTGGCTGCTGGTGGTCATACTGGTGTTATGGTTTGTGTTTACAGTTAATGTCCCCCTCGGCGGAGACCTTGTTACAACAAGGTGAACTGAGAGTACGCTGTCGATGAAGTTTGGGGAGATCAGCAAGGCACAGCGATGGTTGCGTACCAGTGCCCCACCGTCTATTGTCCGTTGTTTGGATGATGCTAGCCTCATGGAGTTATTTACAACCTCGAGCCCTGATGTCTCTATAGCTGAAATGATTGGAATTTTTGATTCGTTCGACAACTCCGTCACCTACTACAGCACCCGTATTAAGGGTGTCAAAATAGTTTTCCATTTGTCAGCCGAGTTCTTTTCAGACCTCTTCGGTGTACCGGTAGATGGCGTGAATGTGGTTTTGGACAGGGTGTAGAAAGAGCTCCATGTGGTGCGTGAGCTAGAAGATTGGTTGGGCATTGTCAAGGGCTCTAAGGGATTCCCTATGCAGGGGATGTAAAAGGTGGTGGAAGTTCGTGAATTATATTCCTTGTTTAGGGCACGGGTGTTTCCTAAATCCTTGTCCCAAGTGAAGAGTCTTGGGGTGGAAGCCGTGCACGTCATGCGAACCATTTTAGAAACCGGGATGCGTTATAATTGGTCCCAATTTTTGTTGTCGGGTTTCCATAGGGAGATAGTGTGATTGCATTCAAACGTTGAGGCGCAGTCCCATTTTACATTTGCATTCTTCACAGGTTATTTACGTCGCTTGGCCGAGTTTTTAGTGGTTCGTGCGGATAATAAATATGTTCTACAGGATCATACTCAATTATCTCGCTCGTGGATTAACCATTTGTTCGAGATAGCTGAGTCCCAAGATGCACTCGAGGGGATTGATGAATCTGTGTCCATCACGATAGAGGGGTCATCTGGTACTTCAATCCATACATGTGACAGTGTGGGGTTGGAACCAGACAATGTGCCCTACACTGCAAAGAGAGCTGAATGGGTCATCAAGGAGACCATCGGGAAAGCCAAATCGAAGATTCTGAAGCGCGAACGCCCTAAAGAGGTGGCCTCAACTGTGGAAGAGCCAAGGGTGAAGCAAATACGATTCAAAATGCTTGTTTGAGGTAAGTAAGCTTAGTGCACTTATTGTATTGTCATTTTCATCTTATTCATTTTTTTCGTTTTGACAGCTTACATGAAACTAATGTCTTCAGACTGGACTCGGGAAGTGAGGAGACAGGAGCTAGAAACCATTATCGAGGAGGAGGAAGCTCCAATGGACTTAATAATTGAGGAAGAAGAGGTCGGCAAAGATCAGGTGGAAGGGACAGAAGAGCTGGCGGAAGACACCACGGAAACAGAATTGATCAATGACCGGGATGGTGTTGATGAAATGTTCAATAGCTTCCTTAAGGGAAGATTGGACCTTGGTGATCCTCCAAACTGGGAAGGGGACAGAGAACATGGTATATTCCCTTTTGTTTTATTGCGTTGCTTTGTGAATCGTTGTTTCCATCACGTGATGTTTTAATTTTACATTTTTATTTCTTCCAGAAGAAGACATTGAAACTAGGACGATTCCCACGATGCGGTTGGAAGTGCCCATGAAAGTGGCTCCCCTTGAAACGACCGTGGAGGCTAATCCATCTCGTACTCATGAACCATTTACTTGGACCGAGATGCCAAGTAAAATGGATTTCGTGACCAGTATCATCGACGAGGTGGTCGAACGTATTCGGCAAGCCCACCCTGAAATAGGTACAAATGTCTCGAGCATTTTGCAGCCTTCGAGTTTCATACCCCTTTTTTGCCATCTAAGATTTAATGCCTATTCTTTTCGTGTGTGTAGGAGCCAAGCTGAAATGGGATCCGTCTGAAACTGTTAGTATTGAAAGTTTGCCTGCACTACTGCCAGAAGTTGAACAGATACCAAGGCTGGTCTATGACGAGGTGGCGGAAGGTCTTGTGCATAACGCCAAATCGCTTTGGACCTGTAGGCATTCCATTGAATAGCTATGGTTGCAAATCTAGGCAAAGGAAAAAGAGGTTTCCGAGTTATCAGTTGAACGTGATGATCTTAAGGCTTGGTATGAGTTCGCCTCGGCCAGACTAACAGGTGATCGTTCTTGGCAAACTTCCAAGATCACTTATACTAGATATTGGAACCTGCTAAATCGCCATGCATCACTGACTCAGAAACTAGCAGAGCGTAAGGCCCAGGTAGATCTACTGAACCTCAAGTGCCAAGATTGGAAGGCTTTCACTTCCAAGGTGCGTAAATGGGGTCAAGATGAGAAGAACCACAAGCATCATTACAAGAAATCATTGAAAGAAGTATCTATAGCAAAGCGTCAGCTTGAAATGTTCGTAGAGGGTCTAGGTCTACGTTCTGCGTTTGATACCTTTGCTAAGAATACAACTATTGAAATGGAATTGCCCACGAGGGTAATTATGACCGCTTCTGGGGAGGTCTCTGTGGGTGAATTCCCCTTAAAACGTCCTACATGGTCGGCGGTTGATAAGGGGAAAGCCTTGGCGAACATCGATCTAGGCCTTGATGGGACTGACTGGGCTAGCGTCTCAGAGGAGAAAATTCTCCATCGATTGGAATTCAGTTTAGGGGGGTCTCCTACGGTAAGAATTTTGTTTTTATGAAGTTTGTTCGTTGAGTAATGTTTGGGAGTTTTTCTTTTTTTATTCTTATGTTGATTGTTTCTTTTGCATTTTGTAGGGTCGAGGCGACGATGATGTCCAAGAAGGTGGCCCCAGTGGAGTGGGGACCCATGATGCCGACGGGTCTAAAGGGGATGACCCTCCCATCCCTGATGTTTAATTTTTTGCTTTGAAATTATTCTAGCTCATATTTTTACATGAATCGTAAATTAAATGTTTTGAGTCGTATTGAAAGGATGAATAGAATCAGTTAACTGTTGTACTTGTCTAACTGTATATCACTACATGTATATATATATTTCTACATATTTTTTTGTTGTGGATTTTGAGTTTAAATGTAAACACGACACAACAATGTAAAATGTTTTGGTTTGTTTTGTAGTTTAAGTGTAATGCACGAAGTGGGAATGTAAGTAGGAATGTAATTATAAGCGAAGGATAATTGCGAAGAATGTTATTGATAACACAACAATGCAAATGTAAATTCGAATAATGAACTGGAATTTGCGAGAAAAACAAAGTGTAGGTGGATGGTCTAGTTTAAGGCCATTTTGGGCCATGCGTAAACAAGGGAAGTTTCAAGTGACACAGGTGGATTTCTTGGTAGACCGACCATTTTTTATCGTGGCTAGTTTTATGTCGTTGCGGACATGATAGTTTAACGTCGTTTTGGACTTCAATGTCGTTTAATGGTTTAATAATTTTTTGATTTTCCTCATTTTAACGTTAGGAGTAGCGTTAACGGGTATGATTCGATATTCAGCATCTGCTTCACTGATCATGTTGAATGGTAATTTGGCCTAAGGGACGTCTGATGGAACAGTTCTCGCGTTGGTGATTTTTGTTGTTTCCGCGTGTATTGTAGTTTCTACGTTTGTTGTACAATTTCGGGCTCGAGTGTTTCTGTGGTGGGTAAATTTTTCTTTGTGTCCAAGAAATTATCGCCTACTGGTTGCTTACATCTTTGTTGTTCATTTGTATCATCTTGTTTAGGCTCTTCAAGCTTGACCTTTGAGCCTTGGTCTATATCTATATATGATGAGATGGTATGTGTAGCAGCCTCCCCTTGTATAATGATTTCGCCACTTTCATAAGGCATGTGAATCTCTTGGTGTATAGGGGAAGAGACTGCTTTCAGTTGGACTAACCAGGGCCTTCCCAATATTAGGTTGAACCTTGGCATTTCATCGATGACCACAAAGTCGACAGATGTGGGGAATTGATCCCTTGCTATAAAATTCAAAGTCACGATGCCTTTGACTATTACGCGTGATCCACTGAACGACTTCAAACACGTGGTGGCGGTTGGTCTAATTAGCTCCGTAAGCCTTAATTGTTCGACGATGGGATAGGGTACTACATTTGTAGCGGCTCCATCATCTACATGCACCCTATGTATCTTAAATTGATTTATTCGTATTGTTATGAACATAGGTGCGGTTGTCACTTCTCCCGTTTTCTTGTCCATTTTGATGTTTTCATTGTGGAATCCGAGTGGTTTAAGAGTCAATCCTTGCGGCGAATACATGACCGCATGAATTGAAGGTTCATTTGGAGGCAAGTCTTCGCTTACTGGAATGGATGTCAACATGCGCACTAGAGCTTTGCGATGGGTTTGAGAGGTTAACACCAGGTCGTATAAGCTTAATGAGGTGTTTTTTTGCTTAAGCGCCTGGGTGACCTATGTTAGAGCTGTTGCTAAATCTCTACTGTTGGTGGTATGTTTGTCGGTAGTTATTTGGTCCATCGGGCCCAACAGTTTTATCTCATGCGTAGTTGGTTTATCATTTTTATCCGCAGCTGTTGATTTAGGCATATCATGCTTTCCGGATGATTCACCCTCATAGCCTATGTTTGGTTTATTGTTGGGTGACGTCATGGGCATTGCACTTAGCGAGGTAGGTTTGGGAGGTTCTAAGGCTAGTTGTTGGCACTCCTTCTCCAGGTGTTTCCGTGTAAGCCTGTCTGCCAAGCATTCTCGTGTGTGGCATGGGAGTATAGTTGGTTTCGGAACCTCAGGTTGCTATGGAACTTGTACTACGTATGGAGTAGGGCGGGGTTATGGTTGGACAATTGCATGCGGTTGAGTGTCAGGCTAGCTAGGCATCTTGATGACATAGGGGATCGGTTTATTTTGTGTATGCGAAGTGGAGGACTGGTGGTCGCCAGGACGTTCGGGTGTCCTAACGACATATGGAGTTGGCCTAGCTGGAGGTTGTACCTCCGCTGTTGCGACCGCAGGTGATACTCAGACTACGTAAGGAGCTTGCCGAATAGGAGGTGTTTGTGTGTTTGCGGTAGTAGTGGCGGGAGGCACGTGCACCACGTATGGTTTTTCACATGTTGGTGTGATAGAAGTTGTTATGGTGGGGGGTATTCAAATGACATAAGGTTTCTGTGGGGAGTATGATGGTTGAGGCACAGATGTTTGTATAGTGGGAGGAATATGCACTACAAATGGTTTCTTAAGTACTTGCTGTTCATGGTCAGAGTGTACGGTGTTAATGCTAGGTATTTCTGGTTCATTATCGAAGTAGATGGTGTTAATTACATATGGTGCTTCTTTAGCATTTAGAGGATCCTTATATACGCCCATGGCCTGGTTTTGTGGTTGGACCGGGTTGGCTTCATCAAAAGTGATTTGGCCTCCGTCGATCATCCATTGGACATCTTGTTTTAGGGTGAAACAATAATTAGTGCCATGCCCATTACGTTGATGATAATCACAAAAACGGTCCATTCTAAAGCCTTTCGGCATTGGGGGCTCGTCTGGCGTTGCCAGGCTTGGGTTCTGAAATAGTTGATAGAACCGATCATGCCTTTGGATTGCTACAGGGGACAACTGTTTATGTTTCATTAGTTCGGCTTTCAAGAGTTGGTCGAATAGTTGCGATGGCTTCATGGGCAACGGCGTGTATTGAGAGGGGTCCTTCCTCTCGAAGTTTCTCGTACGACTCGGTGTTGGGTTTTGTGATGCGGAGGATTCGAATGCCGTCGTAGGAGCGGGTTTAGCGTAATTAGCAGGGGCAACAGGCAGTTTGCTTTGTTGTTCCACATTAGCTTATTGTGTTTCTGCGACTGCTGCTATAGTTGTTTTAACCTTTTCTTTATCTTTCTTACTATGTTGATTCTTAAAGGCTGAATATGCAGGATCGTGGCTATTTTGGGCTGCCTCCTCTATGTTCTTGATCTGTATAAACGCTTGACTGAGAGTGCGTGCATTGAGATAATATAGTTTGGATTTGACAAAATCGTTGACAGCCCCTTTTAGAATGGTGAGGAGATACGTCTTCGGGATCGGCTCGTGGAGCTCATTGAGGGTAGCACTCCACCGTTGGATGAATTTTTGGACAAGTTCAAGGGGTGCTTGCTTGACCTATATGAGGCTGTCAAGTGTTGCTTCAGGCTTCAAGTTATACTTGAACCTGGTGATGAATTGGTGTAACAAATCTTCCAGAGAAGATATTGAGTTTCGTGGTAAGGCCCGATACCAATCAAGTGCTCTCCCTGCGAGGGACATGGGGAACACTCGCAGAATGGCATGTGGCCATGCTTGAAGTAGCGTGCATTCTAGTCTAAACATTATGAGGTGAGCGTTGGGGTCTGTCTCCCCGTTGTATTTAGTCAGCGTGGGTAAGGATACACCCTTGGGTAGTGTTAGGGGCAAAACCGAAGAGCTGATAAGATCATCGTGATAGAAGTCCAATACCTTCAGCTCTCCGTCGGGGGCTGTTTTGAGGTGTTTGACCTCGTTAATTAGCTCCTACATTAGTTTTTTAGCATCAGCCCAGTCTTGGACACTAGATGAGATAGGAGGTTGGGGATGTTGTAAAGTATACAGGTTAGATTGTTGGATAGTGGGCTGGAAGGCAGAAAGTTGTGTGGTTGGAGGCTGCACTTGGGGAGTATTTGTAGTAGGTGGTGCTAGGGACGACACGTTGTAGGTAAGGGGTTGCTATTGTTGTTGCGGTTGTACTTGAGGGATGTTAGCTGGTAAAATTGTGTGAGGCGGTATGTTATAGTGAGGGGGTTGATGCGTTTGAGCACCAATCGTTGTCCATTGCCCAGTCATGCTTTGTGTAGGAATCCCCTGAACTTGTTGGGTTACAGTTGTAAAGGATGCTCCTTGGGTTGGGATCCGTAGTATGTAATGAGCAGATGTAGAAGCTGGTATTACATGCGGCATCCTGATCACTCGAGACGGGAAGGTTGCTCCTACATCATTTTGAGGAGGTTGTATTTGCGAGAATGGAAATACCGTTGCAATGGGGGAAATAGCAAGGGGAAGTGTGTTGAGTTGCGCATCGGTTACAGGAGGAATATGGATAAGCGTGGATGATTCTTGTTGAGGTATTTATGCTTGGGTGATTTTAAATGGTTGGAGGGACGTAACTTCCCCCATGGCTAGATGGAACAACGGGTTTGCATAGGTTTGTGGACTGAGAGTATGGTACGAATCTTCATGCTTAGATTGAGCTGCGAAGTCATCCTCCTCTTCCAATTGAGGATTTTCCAGAGGCTGGTCTAGAGACTGACTCCTTTGTAGGAGGAGTTGTGAGATGAGCTTAGAGTAGTGCTCTGGGAGAGGGATGTTATTGTACGGGGAAGGGATGAACTCATGTCCTCCCCTATAGAAGAGTTTATATTGTCTTTTAATCTCCATTTTGGTTTGGTCCACGGCTAGGCTGGCTTGTATTTTCACGCATATGAAGTTGTATTGCTCCTGAGTTATGATGTTAAACAAGGGTTCCTCCCTTGCAATCTGAGAGACCGGTGAGGCCCCACCGTGGGTTGTACTACGGGTTGTTGAATGACTGTGGTGCCTACGATATCCGTGATGGGTTTGGTTGTAGTATTGGGGTTCGCAGTGTTCATGATGAACGATTGTGAATACGACATGGTGGAAAGGATAATGAAACTGGTATACTTAGTACGGCGTAAACCTACGTTCGTAGCATACAGCGTATAGGCTGGATCTTAGCGTATAGGCTTCAAGGACCAGCGTATAGTGACGGCGTACAGGTATACATTAAAATGTGTAGGCAGAGCTGCTGGAGGTCTGCTAAGCAGCGTAGAAAAAGTCTATAGCGTACAGCGTACAGGTCTGCTGGGCAGCGTAGACAAAGTCTACAACGTACAACGTATAGGTTTGCTGAGCAGCGTAGACAAAGTCTATAGCGTACAGCGTACAGGTCTGCTGAGCAGCGTAGACAAAGTCTACAGCGTACAGCGTACAGCGTACAGCATATACTGAGCAGCGTAGACAGAGTCTATAGCGTACGACATACAGCGTATACTGAGCAGCATAGACAAAGTCTACAGTGTACAACGTACAGTGTATACTAAGCAGCGTAGATGCTGGGAATTCTGTAGAACGGGATGCCGATCCAGGAATTTCAGAACTAGGTTTAGTGTCGATGCGGTGTGAGTCTGGGAAGATCGGGGTATGAGAGCATAGTAAGTTTTAAGCAGTTTCATGCCCTCCTTCTAGCGCCATTTTTTGTACTGTCTGAAATCGTCGATCTCCGGCTGGAATGAAACAGAAACCTGGAGATCCTTGGACATGCACAGAAGACCTTACCTTCGCTTGAGGGCAAGCTAGAATTAATGAAGGCAAAGTACCTTGAGTGGTCTGTACGCGGATCAGGCAAGGATTTCCTCAAACGTACACTGATATACTGTACACTGGGTTATACGTAAATGGCGTAACTGAAGTAAAATAGAGTGTAAACGTACAGGAATGTAGGTAATAAGCATGCAATAATGAACGAAAAACTGTAACAAATCTTAGCAAAACAGATGTGATAATATTATTTGTGAAACTGAAAGTTACAATGCACCGGTCTAACGCAGTTGTGAATCTGACACAAGGCAGATGAAGAGCCCCGGTGGATGCACAGGGACGATTGTATACTGGTTTAAACTGCAGGCACAGTGTGAAGGCTGTATGCTCGGCGTGCAGGGTTAAGGTCCAGCGTACAGGGTTTTTGCTTTGCTCTCTGGTTTCTCAGCGTCTCTGGTTCTTTTTTTGTCTTTGGTTCGCTGAAAATTGCGAACCTCGATCTAATGAAAAATTGGGGTTTTTATACAAGTTTTGATGTTAGACGCGGGTCTGAGAGGGGATGATTGGCTGTGGAGTGTTGGACACTTGAGTCGGGTGACATGTGGCATGTTGACCGAGTACGAAAGGATGAAATTTTACAAGTGTACAACGTGCTGCACGCCAGCGTATACTGCTGTACGCCAACATATACACGCTGGATGTATGACCTCGGCGTACAGACTTGATCAAAACAAAAGAAGTCTTTCGGCCTTCAGATTTGACTTTGGATGTTATGAGAATGCTGCCTGTGGATGTTCAGCTTGGTTGACCTTGATTTGACACGGTTCTAGAGAGCTCTGATTGGTATACGTTGTGCTACACACTGGTCGTACACTTTGTACATGCTGGGCGTATACGTCGAGCGTACACGTTGGGCGTATACGCTGGGCGTACATGCTATATCTGCTAGGCGTATATGCTGGGCGTACAAGCTGTATCGTCTTTCTGGAGCCCATGATGACACTTGATCATTGATCTGTTCCTGTGAGTTGATGCTTTGTATAGGATCTTGCTTCTGAAGTGTGGTTTCCATGCCGTCTTTGGGATTGCATGTTGGGCGTACACATCAGTCATTCATGCCGAGCGTATACGTGAGGCATGTATGCTGGGCGTGTACGCTGGGTGTATACGCTGTGAATGCATGTTGGGCGTATACGCTGGGAATGTACGCTGGGTGTATACGCTGAGTATGCATACTTAGTGAGGACTAAGTATCTTGAGCTCCGAAGTTGCCATGTTTGATACCAGATGTCGCCGTGGTTGTCTGCGAGTCCCAGGGAATTGCTCCTTGTTGAGTTCGACTCTGCTTGAAGCTGTCTATGGGGCCCTCAAGCTTTAGTCATGCTGGGGAGTGTCATGACTTAGCTCGATTCTTGTTGGAGAAGTACTAAGCTCAGAATTTTGTGGTGTTTCAGTAACCATCATCATTTATAATAATAAAAAATATTCAATATTACCCACCATTTATAATATGCCTAATTTTCCAATTAAGCAAAATGAACTTCTTGTGCAATTCTACTTTGGAGATGTTTAGCATCAAAAATCTTTCTGTATCTTTGCACATGAAAAGGAGGATGAATCTTTAAAGAATCAATGGTCTTGACTCCAGATAGTGCAACAAACATAAAACCCGTAAGTTCTCTTGTGGAGTGGTTTCACGGCCTATGAGTAGAATTTAATTATTTTTTTATTTTTTAAGTTATCATCACTATTTGCATTCTAAATAATATATACTGGTAAACATAAATTGGTTAAAATAAAAGTTTATATATTTTGTATATGTTGATGAATGAATACATTGCACAATTATTGCAACAAACATTACAGAGCTATATAATAGGATTGAGCAAAAGGAAAAATACAATGATACGTGTGAACTCAATATGCCTAATTCTTCAACTGAGCAAAATGAACTTCTTGTGCAATTTTACTTTGGAAATGTTTAGCATTTGAAATATTTTTGTATCTTTGCACATGAAAAGGAGGATGAATTTTTAAAAGATCAATGGTCTTAACTCCAGATAATGCAATAAACGTAATCGTCATCACCTTAACTGTTGCCATGATCGTAACCGCCACTGTAACCATAATTGTCACCGTTTATAATAATAATAAATATTCATTATTACCCACGTCGGGCCATACACGTGAGGGAATACGAAGAGATGAATGAGGAGCCCAAGGGTTAGGGAATGTCACCATTTATAATAATAATAAATATTCATTATTACTGTAATTGTAACCATCACCATTTATAATAATAATAAATATTCAATATTACCCACCATTTATGATAATAAATATTCATTATTACCCATGTTGGGGCCCTACATGTGAGCAAATACGAAGAGATGAATGGGGAGCCCAAGGGTCAGGGGGCATCAATTGAATAGAGATTTGGCTCCCTTGCATGTGGTGCATGCATGTGAAGGAATACAAAGAGAAGAATGGGAAGCTTAGGGGTTAGGGAACATTAATCGAGTAGAGATTCAACTCCCCTGCACTGATTCTTTAGCTCCCATGCATGTGGCACATGCGCGTGAGGGAATACGAAGAGATCAAACTAAATTGGCACTACAACATATATTTGTAATGCATATTTGTTCGTGGAGATATAAAAAATCACGTTACAAATGCATAAATAATGTTATTATTATATCACGGGCTTTTGTATATTGACATTATTGTTACAATGGACAAGATATGAATGATGCTAACATCTTATTCATAATTATTATATTATAATTATTGTGGAATCCAATAAATGTTTTGAGATTATTATAAGTAGAGCAATAATCCATAATTAAAATTTGAGATATTATGGATTATAAGATTCATTCGAATGGTAAATATTTCATAATAAATAAAGCCAAGATATGATAAAATATTACTCATAATCCATAATGTTAGAGATATTATTTATTTATTCATAATGCTAACCTATAATGATTATATCTTGATTATCATTATCCATAAGATATATATAATAAATGATTATAAATAACTGACTTTATTTATGATGAAGTTTTTATAATCATTATATATAATCATTTATGTTTATGATTATAAATATATCATTATATATAATCGAGATTATAACTAATCGAGATAAATATAATAATTGGCTCCCTTGCAGTGACTCTTTGGCGAGGGGAAATTTATAAATAATTGGTTATTTATGATTAGGGCAAGACATGTGCGTCGGTGGAGAGCTCGTCACCATTTTCCTCGGCATTGGCTAGGATCATCACAACATGATCTTACCGGACATCTTCTTGGGGTCTAGGTTGCCAAAGGTGTAGAAGTTCTCATTTTTTAAATTTACCGGGTTAACAACTATATCATTCATTAGATTCCATCAATCAAAGAATATGTACATAAAAAAAAGGCCTCAATACATGCGAAAAGGTAAGAAGAAATTATCAAATTTGAACTCTTTAAGTCCACCCAATAAGTAGGAAAAATTGTTAAAATTATGACCAAAGTCAGGCTGACATTTCAAATTGGCTAATAATTTCCATGTGCTAGCAAAAATGGTAATGCTTTTACATTTTATTAAAATGTATATTGCAAACGAAAAAGTAGTCACAATCGTAACAACTAAACACATATACTCTATGGTAATTGCTGAATTTCAAAGCACAACTATAGAAATGATAAAACCTACATAAAATATACAAAGAGATAAAGAGAACATGAACTTACAAATGTTCCTTTACATTGAAAAAGGATGTAGCAAAAGAAGATTACTCAAGATAGTAGCGGAAAATTAAAATTTCAAAATTCCTTGCCACTCCAGAAAGCATTGAAAAAAAAAAACAGAACCAAACTCTGGAATGTTTTTACATTGGAAATGCAAATGTATAGGAAAGCATGCTAAGTATTGATGACAGAAGAGCTCAGCTTGAAGTGAAACTATGAAAATTGAAAAAAATCATCAAAATGTAATGTTCAACATGTTACAATTCACTATAAAAAATTAACAAAAACACACATAAAAAGATTGGCAAAAAGTTTGTTTCTAGAAAGAGATTCAATAACCAAAGGCTATTGTTAACACAGAAACTTTAGAAGACCCTTCCCTTCAGGTTGTAGCTTTAACTGTAGCCATTACTGTCCTTCTTCAAATGTTTCTAGCTCTACCCCTCATCCTACCCCTGCCTACAAAATTTTATGCTTAAAACATACATTCAGACAAAGCTACTTAAGTAACATACTGGCCTAATTCATATATAAATTTTATAAAAAAAAGAAACCTAAATGAAGGGATCTTTTAGCTATTATAACAAAAATTGTATTATGATTCATACCTCCTCTACCTTTGGGGTCCAAGCTATCACAGGTGTAGAAGTTCGCATTTTCATCACCATCGAGGTTGGTGTTTCTAGTATAGATGAGTGCAAGATTTGGATCTTCTAATAACAATTCCCTAGAGTAAAGTGAGGTTTTGGCATAGTCGCTGCGATCGACGAGCACTATGATAGCTGGGAAGTCACGGTCAAGGATGTTAGCAACGATTGTCATGATCTAGGGCATGAGATTTGAGGTGATGTCAGCACTATGTTTGGAGTTTTTGGCTGAGCAAGCGACAGAGACATGGCAGTGGACTACAATGGTGAAGGTGCCGATGGCGATGCTGTTGGTGTAGTACTACTACGGGCTATCACCAAGTGAGAGAGAAAGCATGTTAATGTTGTCAGACAGAGTGGCATCCATGGCCGCAAGGATGTCAGAGCTAAAGAAGCCACAGTCCCACTAGACCTTGTAGATGGTGATCCATGTAAGCCAGGCCATGCGACGGGTAGTATCGTTGGCATATCCGAGCACACTGATGTTGACCATGGCATTGTCGGCAATTGTTGATGACGTGTGCATGTCATGGCCCTCGGTGTTGAGCGAGGATGTAGTAAGGGCCGACTGGCCTACTGCCTTATTGCTGCTTTGGTTGAAGAAGCACATGCCGATGAGATTGTTATTGCAGCTGAATCATGGGCCACCATCGTAGGTGCCTTTCTAGTGCTCCAGCGAAGCTCTAAAGTTGGCGTTATCGAAGCTAGTTTGACTGGGCTAGGTAGCCTATAGCAGCAATTGCAGATGGAGATAGAGACATAATGGAAATGGAATTCTCATTCCCATTCCCATTCCCATTGTACATTTGGTTGCGTTTGGCATTTTTATATGTGCAATGGGAATACGAAAAGGTAGGGCTCTTTGTTTCACATTCTACACAACGGGAATACAAAAAGGTGTGACTCGTCGATTCATATTTTTTCCATTTCATAAGATCTTATGTGGCACATGATGTGGAGGGCATTACTTGGAGGGCGACAAATCCACTCCCCCCTCCCTTCTATCCTATGAGAACATGGAGGATGAAAAATCCACTTCGCCCTCCTCCCCTATCCTATGAGACGATTTGGCCTCTCGGCCAAAATAATCATGAGAGGTTAAGGATGAGTAATAATGATACCTTAAGTGTGAATCAAACTAGCAATCTTTTGTCAACAAAATCTTATTAGACAATGAGTTAACCACTTAAGCCACCTCTCATTAGAAAATCCTTTACTTATCTTAATAGGTTAGTCCATGTTGATGGGATAAAAGTGCCACAAAGATGATTTTTACATTAAAAGGTTAATCATTTTTTAGTACATAATTCAAAAAGAGTTACTAATTTAAGTCTTTTTTGTATAGGTATAAGGGTGTCATATCCTAAAATAATGAATGATAATTAAAGAATTCTAGAGTACATCAAATCATCAATGATGAGCGATGGAGCAATCCAACATCCAATCATACAAGTCACGAGTATCCACATGTGATCTGATTATAATCTGTGGATGAGGCAATGTTAATATGCTAGCAATTGATTTAAGTTTGAGACTATTGTCTTCCCACGTGGAGCTAGTGAAGTCTATGTGTATGGTTTAGCTCCCCATGAGGTATATGATATCTAATGTTTTTCGACCATTATTACTCCTAGCAAACATGATGAAACAAGAATAATTTCTAAGTCTAAGTAACAGTAAGTAAGTCAACCTATTTTATCCTAAGAAATAGGTATTCTTTCCTAGTCCTCTTGTCATGTCTTGGACTTATGTAGTTGTCATTGGATTACCAAGTGGAGTTATCACTAAGCAAATCAAACAATGCCACTATTGGGATTATTAGACAACCACACTTAACGTTTGGAACTAGTCGTACCCATGTTGATGTACTAAGTGTGCATGTAAAGTAAGTACTTGAAAAGGTAAAGTGCTAACTAAGAAAACATGGAAAATTATTCTAAGTAAGTAGAAAGTAAACTAAGTGATGTTGCAAGGATGCAACATAGCTTGATCTTTATTACCATGCACAAATTACATCCAAGTATAATCTATTCAAATAAAGACACCATTCACTATTTAAGACCACGCTACAGGCATACACTTTTATCACTAAGTTATGAAAACAAACTTACAAAGTCTAGTTACTATGGACTAAAAATTTCTATTAAAATTTTGCCATAGAAGCGCTTGTGTTTAAAAGTCTTAAGAGCATTTTAGTAGTAAATTTCATTATTGTGCAACGTGTTGGCGACCGTTTGGGACGCGACCGCCAACGAGTGTCCTCGAACAGGATTTAGGTGCCTGCTGGTCTCTGGCAACACCAAGGCCCAGATAGCTCCAAATAAACTCAGTAGTTAATGTGAGTATGTGTGT
>MNCI01002042.1:895701-959519 GCA_015680685.1 Gnetum montanum | reverse complement strand
AAAATATCTCTCCTATCTTCTCTCTCAAGTAATTTGACTAACCAATCAGAAGATTACTTGTCCAACAAGCTAGGAGAAAGTTATGTGGTTTAGGGAGTTAGGAAGTTATGCATAAAATGAGGAGCATTTTATGCTAACTTTAATGTAATGTGACATTAAATGGGATAATCAATATTGCAAATTTTAAATGGGTAGTAACTTATATGTTTCAAAATAATATTTTATGGCTTGAGATAATTGAAGGCAGGTTTCTAAATATGGATATATATCTACCTATATATATTGTTAGTTAATTTATACCTATATACTTTAAGCAGTAGAAGTAATTGAATAATTTCTGGTAAAAGCGGCGAAACGATTCTTCTTGTCTTCCTTGTAAATCGTGTGGAGGTTTCATCACAGTTCCAGGGCAACGGTCTTTCTCTTATTTCTGCCCAGAACCTGCAAGAACCGACACATGTTTGAAGCAAGATTCATATGCAGCATCATCCGAAGCCACCGATTTAGACTACCCCCGCACAATAGGGCCCTGCAAAATCGTAACTGACGATCACCGCGAGAGAATGCTCGGCAACCACATCTGGCTTTGTTGTCGCGTGTTGGAGAAGAAGGGTTTTCTTTTCTATTTTGAAAAACAAAGTGCTTAGCATTTTGATTGCCGGAGAGTTTTCTGTTTTGCCCTCAAAACTAATTTAGGGCTCCCTGCATTTTTTTTGTTTGCCTCCGCCATTATCACTGATTGCCGAATTATGGGCCAATGTTTTGTGGATCTTCGTCTAGCGAATCCGCAGCCTGCATCATGAAAAAGAATGAAAAAAAAATGCCATGGCCTGCAAAATGAGGGTTCCAAAATTTTTTTTGAAGTAACATCCCTGCGTTTAGTGAAGATGTTCGTCTGTGCCAGGGTGAACATCGCGGTGAGTGGTGTTGCGCATTTTCCTGCAATGCAGTCTCCTCTACTTTCACTGTTTTCCTTATCTCCACTGTTTTTCTCTTCAGCAGGTATAGTATACGGTGGATGTTGATTTGCCTTTCTTCTACATAATCTTCAAAACGACGAAGGCGTTGCTGGTTTTGTTACATTTTTGATTTTGTCTTGCAAGGAGTTTCAAATATTATCTTAAGGATAAATCTGGGTTTTGACAACCGAGATCTGCAACTTAATGATTTCACATGAATAACATACTTCCTTCCTTGCCATAGTACTAATTTCTGATTTTAATAAAGAGATAATTTGGCACCTTTATCTTATATTCAGAAGGCTTCAACATCAAATTCTTCACCAGTGAATTACTTCCCTAAAAACACCCAATCTTCAACACTAAAGCTGAAATTTACTTGTGCATTTACAGCCATAGATTCTTCCAATAAAATATTTCAACTGTTCCATGGAATGGCCAAATGTGCCAACAGAAAACATGGAAAATTATTCTAAGTAAGTAGAAAGTAAACTAAGTGATGTTGCAAGGATGCAACATAGCTTGATCTTTATTACCATGCACAAATTACATCCAAGTATAATCTATTCAAATAAAGACACCATTCACTATTTAAGACCACGCTGCAGGCATACACTTTTATCACTAAGTTATGAAAAGAAACTTACAGAGTCTAGTTACTATGGACTAAAAATTTATGTGGATTATGCACCCAAGTGTCATATTTATAGGGTTGCACACATCTTGAGATATCGTATCAATGATGATGTAGCATGTGCTACGATGTCGTATCCACAATATTGTTGATACAATATCATTGTTGTGATATCGTTACTCATCAAAAATTGACTTCATCATATCCCCATGACTAACTGAAACTCATCCTCAAGTTAAAACAAAATGAGGATAGAACTCCTTAAAAAACTGGGAGGTAGATTTGACTATACATGATTGACTAAATATATACAAGACACTGGATGTTGCAATGGTTTTTTACAAAATTCAGACACAATTGTACAACAAAACAACAACATAGGCTAAAATTGATGAAGCTTGATGTAGCGTAAGTAGTACTCAGTGGCAGTGGCTCCTCCATTGGCTACTTTCCCTTGTCATTAGGCTTCTAAAATTTGTATTTGTTGAGCAATGTCTAAAATGTCTCTTTCTCTATTCTAGGGTCACGTACCATCCATGTTGATTGGGTGATGTGTGATGTGGAGCAGGTTCACTCCATAATTAAATCACCTTCAACGCACTAAATCCAGATATTATTAAAAGACAAAATTATTTGCTAGAAAACTAGAAAACTAGGTATCTTTAATTAAATTATTTGAAGATTACAATAGGGTTCACACAACCAACAAGCATCCAAAAACCTATCACACTCAAAATGATATTGTAGAGCATGAGGCTTTACAATCACACAATGGTTGTTCTTAATGCAAGATACAACCAAGAGAAACCTCTCCCACAACCCAAGACTAAGATCTCAACTCACAAGTGAGATACAAGAGAATAGGACACATAGATCAACACATCATAAGTTGATCTTGGAGCTGCAATCACCTATTGCACTCACCCAATGTGCTCATCCAATCTCTCTTAGTTCTCCTTGCATACCAGCTCTCCTCTTCCCTCATGGATGAAGGCATACATAATTATATAGATTCAAAATCCTAAGAAGCTTTCTATTTGTCTCCCTAGATGTTTCCCACATGGATCTGCAGTCTTTTGGATGTTTTCTAATGAAAATGCCACATTAGAGCTTTTCTCCTTTACCAGCATAGAAGTCTCTTATTTCATGTTGATGTATTTTGTGAGAACTTTGTTGTTGGAAGAGACGTCTTCTATTTTTGGAAGATGTATTCTTTGGACTAGAGACATCTTCACTTCAAGGGAGACATCTTTGGAAAGACGTCTATCTTTCTAGAAAGATGTCTTCTGTGAAAGCTCTACTCTTAGGAGGGACATCTACTATTTTTGGAAGATCACTTCTATGGACTAGAGATGTTTTTACTTTAGGAAAGATGTCTTTCTATTTGTAGAGACGTCTATCCTAAAGGTGCTAAAAATAAAAATGCTTGTTTTGATGCTGGGAGCCTTCAGATGCCTCCCAACAAGTCCCCATAGACTTTGGATCCTCCTAAACTCATAAAAATTAGCCAAAAACACCTCAAAACATGCCAAAACATCCAAGAATCTTCACCATAAAAATTCAACATAAAAACACACATCAGAAGTGGACACATGCATCCAGGTCTTCTCCAAGCGTGAAACCTGCAAAAACAACTTATAGGACAAGCACAAGGGAATTAGAGGAGGTGTTCCTACACCATCTCTCTCACCTTTCAAAAAGTGAAGTTATGTGAACAAGGGAGTAGGGATAGAAGTGATCCCCCACTCAACAAGTTTGGTCTCATGGATCCATACAACATCATCAACAGATTGATCCTTCCAATGGATCAAATATTCATGCCTCTTAACTCCCCAAGTGCTAGAAGCTTCCCTTTGCTTGTGGACAATTTCCTTCTTCTCCATTGAAGGCTTGGACTGATTAATAACCCCTTTCAACTCATCGATGCTTTCCTATATGGTCTTCTCATTAGTTGGTTCATGATAGTGAACAAGATTTGAAACATTAAACACAAAAGACATACCAACATCATTTGGTAAATCAATCTCAAAAGCATTGTCATTAATTTTAGCCTTGATTTTGAAAGGCCCAATCTTCTCAGCTTTCAATTTGGAGAAGTTAATACCTCTTAACCACTTCTTCTTTAAGTGAATCCAAACCAAGTCACCAACCACACAATTAGGCTTTTGCTTGCCCTCATTCCTCTTGAGGACTCTCTCTTCAGCCTTTTTCTCAAGATTTAACTTTACTTATGCATGGAGATCTCTCATCTCTTGCACAAAATCAACACTAAGTTGAGCTTTACCATCAAAGCTCTTCAAAGCACCCCCCATCTTTGGACAAAACCCATAATTCACCTCAAATGGACTTTTGCCAATTGCAACATGAAAAGCATTATTATATGAAAATTTAGCATGACACAATAAGTTTTCCCATCTGTTTGGCTATTCATCACATAAACATCTCAATATGTTTAGTAAGGATTTTTCGCCACCTCTATTTGGCCACTAGATTGTGGATGATATGCACTAGAAAAATTCAACTTTGTCCCTAAAATCTTCCAAAGGGACCTCCAAAAATGACTTGTGAACTTGGAGTCTTTGTCACTAATAATATTTAAAGGAATACTATGCAACTTCACAACATGTTGGAAAAATAAATTTGCAACATGAGAGGCATCACTCACCTTCTTGCATGGAATAAAATGTGTCATTTTGGAGAACTTGTCCACAATAATAAAAATTGCATCGTTCCCACTCTTGGTCTTAAGAATGCCATCCACAAAGTCCATTGACACACTTTTTCATGGACCTTTGGGAATTGGCAAAGGCATATAGTATTCAACCATACCTTTACCTCCTTTGAACTACTAACATGTCAACCACTCCTTCATGAAATTTGGGACTTTTGTTGTTATACCGGGCTAAAAATAGTACCTACCCACAAGTTCCAATGTTTTACCCCTGCCCATGTGACCTACCATGCCACTACAATGCTTTTCAAACAACATCTTTTTCCAAAAATCATAATTAGAAACACATACCTTTCCATTCTTAAATAACAGTTCATCTTGAATATGATAGTCCCTCCATTGGTCTATCTTATTCATCAACAACTCTTTGAGGCTCCTCCAAACCTACCCAAAATCAACATCATGCTCATATAAAGAAGCAAAATCACCCATATCTTCCACATGAGATATGTTGAAATTTACCACATGCACCTTGGATAATGCATTAGCCACCACATTGGCTTTCCGACTTTTGTGCTTCAACACAAAATTGAACTCTTGTAACTGTGCAACCCATTTCATGTGCTTTGCACTCAACTTCTTTTGAGAGTTTAGAAACTGAAGTGCTTTGTGGTCTGTCATCAAGGTGAATTCTTTAGGCAACAAGTAATGCCTCTAATGCTTGATTGCTTGAAGAATAANTAGGCAACAAGTAATGCCTCTAATGCTTGATTGCTTGAAGAATAGCGTACAAATCCTTCTCATATACGTTATATTTTTGCCTTGACTCATTCAATTTTTTAGAAAAGAAAGCAACATGTCTACCTTCTTATGAAAGTATCCCACCAATGGCAAGTCCACTTGCATCAACCTCCACATGAAAAAGATTCTAAAAATTTGGAATTACAAGCACTAGTTCACTAGTAATCTTTACTTTCAACAAGTCAAAGCTCCCTTGGGTTTCATTATCCCATCTAAATTCTTTATTTTCCTTTAACAAAGCAAACATAGGCCATGAAATACCACTAAATTTTTTTATGAACCGTCTATAAAAACTTGCTAAACCAAGGAATGATCTTACCTCCCCAACATTCTTAAGAGTTGGCCAATCCCTTATAGCATTCACCTTGGTAGCTTTTATTTAAATTTGATTTTTAGAAACCACATGCCCTAAATACGTGATTTCCCTCTTGAAGAAATGACTCTTCTTCACATTGATCACCAAGTGTGCCACCTCCAACTTAAGGCACACTATCAAGTGATCCAAGTGCTCTTCCTCATTAGAGCCATATACCAAAATATTGTCAAAAAGACAATATGAAACTTACCAAGCAAGTCCTTCAATACATCATGCATCAATCTCATGAATGTAGTAGGTGCATTCATAAGCCCAAATGGAATCACCAACCACTCAAATAATCCATTTGGTGTTTTGAAAGCTATCTTTCACTCATCACTAGCCTTGATTTTGATTTGATGGTATCCACTCTTCAAATTAATTTTGCTAAAAATTTTAGCATTGGTAAGGACATCAAGGATATCATCCATCCTTAGAATAGAAAACATGTACCTTACTATTATCCTATTCACTACCTTGAAATTAATGCACATACTCCATTCATCATTGTCCTTCTTTGGCACTAGCACCGCTGGAACTACACAAGGTGAAATGGATTGCATCATGAAGCTATTGGCAAGCAATCCCTTTACTTACCTTTGCAATTCAGCCCTCTAATTTGGTACCATCCAGTAAGATCTCTTGTTTGGAATGGTAGCACCAGGAATGAAGTCAATTTGATGCTATATATTTCTCATCGATGGTACTCCATCCAATTCCCCCCTTGAATACGTTGGGAAATTTCTCCTTCAAGCCTAGCACACATGTAGGAAGTTCAACCTACACATCATTATGGTTAGTAGCAACTATTGTCATAACAACAAAACCAAAACCAATTTCATCATGTTCCTTAATGTATTTTCTCTCTCCTAGAAGGATTAAGGAAGCATTAAGTGAGCTTTGTTGCCTCACTTGTTTAGCTATCATAGGAATCAAATCATGGACTCTATCAGGTCTAACAATGCTCCACACATTTCTTACTTCATCAAATTGAGCACCATTGTCAAAATTCCAAGGTCTACCAAGAATTACATTAGCACAGTCTATTGGAAGCACAACACACCTCACAACATCATGAAAAGTTTCAATTTTAAATATCAAAGTACATTGTTCCCTCACTATTAGGAAAAATCTTTAGATAACCAATGCACTTTATAGGGACATGGATGAGGATGAGTTACCAAATCCAATTTAGTAATTACCTTAGAAGAAATAATATTTTCTTGGGCTCCCTCATCAATCAAAACATGAATCCATTTCCCACTAAGCAAACAACTAGCCCCAATCTAAAATAACAATTTCCTATTAGGGTGATCTCCTCTATTCACATTCCCCATGAATGCACAAGAATTTAATTCAAAAACATCCTCAATTTTTGGAGCATTAGGATAACTTCTTTGAAGAGCTTGGCTTGATGTCTTGTCCACCTATATGGTTTGCACATCTTTGCCCTTGGTTGCCTTGTGAAGTGGACATTCCCATTACTTATGTTCCCACTCTCCATACTTGAACCACTAAAATTTTGATGAGCTACTACCTTGACCCTTGCCTTTCTTGCTTGGGTCCCTCCTAGTTTTATCCTTCTCATCACCTCCTTTAGTCTTCTTATCTTGGCTACCCTCCTTATCTTCAGATTTGGATTTGGATCCCTTCTCATATCTAGATCCTTTCTTCTTCCCCTTAAAAGCTTGTTTGCTCTTGTTTCCAAATCCACCTAATTTCTTCTCAGCTTTGAGTGCTAAATCATAAGCCTCATTAAGTGTTTGTGGCTCATAAAAGGACAACTCTTGTTGGTAAGCCATTTTGAGACCTCATAAAAAGATTGAAGCTTGTTCATACTCCTCCCAATTTACCTTAGCTTGATAGAATAGGTTATAAAATTTGATGTAAAATTCTTTAACACCCTTTTCACCTTGCCTGAGGAATTTTAACTTCATAATGGTTTCTTATCTCTAATGAGACTATTCAAATTTCCTTTTCAACCTATGTTTCATCAGATCCCAATCTCTGATTAGTTGACCATTTCATCTTTCATAATCCTGGAATTATTTTTCCCACCATGTAGAAGCCATACCTTCTAATCTGGATTCAACAATAGGTACCCTCAAGTTATTTGGTATTTCTTCTAAAAAAAAAATGCTTCTCAAGTATCTTCAACCAACTTACATGCAATCTACACCATTGAAAGTCTTCAACTTTACATATGAAAGTCTTGAAGCATTTTTGAATGCTCTAGAAAGCCTTGCTTCATCTTCATCGTCAAGCTTGCTTGAAGAAGTATTGAGCACCATGGGAGCCCTTGGAGTTATTATTTGAAGAATAGGTTTCCCTCCCATTGGAATCCTTGGCTGATGGTATCCTATACTTCCATAGTTGGATTGAACTTCCTCTTCGTCTACTCCTCCATTTGGCTGTGAAACTTCTTCATCTGAACGTATAAGCTCTTCAACTCCACGTGTCTAGATATGGCTAGGACTGGCTTGTCTATCCACCTTCGCACTAATTTCATCCAATCAAGAAACCATCATCTGGAAGGCTAACTTCATGCTCTTCATGTCATGATTTAGAGCTTGCACTTGTTTCTTCTTGGGTGTCATTTGAAATTCACAAAATCCTTAACCAAAATTAAAGCAACAATAAAACTAGGCTTTGATACCAATAACACTGGGGTAGGTTCATTCCACAATTAAATCACCTTCAATGCACTAAATCTAGATATTATTAAGAGATAAAATTATTTGCTAGAAAACTAACTATCTTCAATTAAATTATTTGAAGATTACAATAGGGTTCACACAACCCACAAGCATCCAAAAGCCTATACACTTAAATGATATTGCAAATCATGAGGCTTTACAATCACACAATGGTTGTTCTCAGTGTAAGACAACCAAGAGAAATCTCTCCCAGAACCCTAGACCAAGATCTCAACTCACAAATGAGATACAAGAGAATAGAACACATAGATCAACACATCACAAGTTGATCTTGGAGTTGCAATCACCTATTTCACTTACCCAATGTGCTCATCCAATCTCTCTTGCCCAGTTCTCCTTGCATACCAGCTCTCCTCTTCTCTCATGGATGAAGGCATACATAATTATATATAGATTCAAGATCCTAGGAAGCTTTCTATTTGCCTTCCTAGATGTGTTCCACATGGATCTGGAGTCTTTTGGATGTTTCCAAATTGAAATGCCACATCAAATATTTTCTTCTTCGCTAGCATAGACGTCTCTTATTTCATGTAGATGTATTTTGTAAGAACTTTGTTCTCGAAAGAGATGTCTTCTATTTTTGGAAGACGTCTTTGGAAAGAGGTCTATCTTTCTGGGGAGACATCTTCTGTGAAAAATCTACTCTTAGGAGAGACGTCTACTATTTTTGGGAGACGTCTTCTATGGATTAGAGATGTCTTTACTTTAGGAAAGACATCTTTCTATTTGTAGAGACGTTTATCCTGAAGGTGCCAAAAATAAAAATGCTTGTTTTGATGCTGGGAGCCTTCAGATGCCTTTCAACAAGTCCCCATAAACCCTAGCACTTCCTAAACTCATCAAAATAAGCCAAAAAACCTCCAAACATGCCAAAACAACCAAGAATCTTCACCATAAAAATTCAACACAAAAACACACACAAAAACTAGACACATATGTCTAGGTCTTCTTCAAGCATGAAACCTACAAAAATAACTTGTAGGACAAGCACAAGGGAATCAAAAGAGGTGTTCCTACACCAAATGGAGCTAGTACATCCCATGGAAATGGCAGTTATGGAAACATCTAATTTTCTTTCTTCTCTAAATTCTTTAGCTATTTTTCGCAACTCTTGATAATCTGACATTCTTTTGGCTCGGTTGGATGTAACATCCTTTTGATCATGGTAGCCATCCTTTACTACTTTTAGTTTTGAATTTGCCACATGCAATTTCTACAAAGAGTATTTCCTATCAGAAAATTCTTTCTCATACAGAGCATAGACAACTGCTACTTGTTGCTCTAGCTTGTTCTTGGGTCTAGCTACTATTAACATGGCTAAGTTAGCATGCCATAGGTTTGCTAACCTCATGTATTCTGTTAAGTCCTCAATTTGTAGGTCTTTATTCTTGATCTTTGCTTGGTGAACATGAGCCATGCTATTCAGGATGGTCTTCCAATCTGGATTTTGTGTTGATAGTAACTTGATTTGGGCCTTAGCCATCTAGATTTCTTTCTCATTAATCTACTTGTACATGTCCACTTAGCCATGGAAGTGTTCCTTAAGCCTTTCATGCCTTTTTTCTTTGTTCTACCATGCACTTATTTCAATTACATATTTTTGTCTTATTGCATGTGCCTCCTTCATTGAGTCGGTTCTATTCCCTTATGCTAGGGTTCTAATATCTTGGTTGACCCTGACAAGATGTTCTCTTAACTGATGGATGCTTTCTTTAAGAAAATTTTTCTATTTCTCCACATTGGTCAACCAAGTATTATTTGTAGCTAATTTTTTGTTTTCCTTTTAAAATGTGGTGAGTGCCTTGGCATGTGTGTATTTTTGTGCTTTTGCTATTGAGGCATCCCACATAGCCTTCTATTTTTCTCTTTCCATCTACTTGTTGAGGTCAATAAGGTGATTGATGTGTTCAGTTTTGAATTGGTCCAGCTAGTCAGGTGCAATAAACTGAGTGGGGTCTATCCTATTTTCCCTCATGGTCATGAGCTCTTCGTGTAAGCTATGAACTTCATTTTCTACATGCTCTACCCTCATTTTTAACATGACCAGCCTCTATTTTATGGTTATTAATTTTGAATAAACTTTAATGACATCACTTGGGATGTTAAAAAGATTTTTCATGACCTGTCTCATCTGTAGTAGTTTATCAAGCACATCCTCATGATTTGCAGGAGTCATTGAGGTACTAGCAAACATTTGAGCATCTTTGGCTCCATAAAGATTTACTAGTGGCAGAATAGGAACATTGAAAGATTTATTTATGTGATTGGTGATCACTTCTGTGGCTCCTGCTGCATCTTGGTGTTGCATAACCACAACTATGGCTACTTCTTCATTTTTGAGCATCACTTGGAATGATGTAGTATTCCTGGAAATTTGTTATGACCATTCTTCCCCTCCTTTTAATCATAATGAAATTTGGCCACTGGTAGGATCCATTAAGATGGTCAACCTAGCTGCATCATTAATTTCTTTATATAGGTTGGCTTCTTCATGTATTCCCTAGCTGATAATCTTTGTAATTTGATGCAGATGACTCATTGAAGGCCTATAATCTTGTAGAGGCAATGGTGGAACTTACTGTTGGCCACTAGGTCTTTCGTTCTATTGTTGCTTAGTGGTTTGAGTGGTTTTCTCAGTGCCTATTTATTTCTATACTTGATCCTTCTTTGAAGGCATTGGCTTGAGCATTTTAGCATATGAGGCATTTTGAGCTTTCCTAGGGATGTCATTGGTGTACCCTAGGTTCCACTAAAGAAGGATCAGGTGACAAGTACCAATATTGAAATAAATCTTCTCTTCTATAGTTCGCTCACTATAATCTTTGTCTTCCTTGTCATATGCTCATTGCAACCACAACTTCTTTACATCTATACGAAATCTAGTAGAGAGCTGTGCCACCTTTGCCCCTGCATTGGACACATTAAGAGCTTCAACAATTTCCTTAATTGAATAAGATACTAATAGCCCTTCAATATTCATTATAGCATCTACTTGTTTATTTTTCCAAAATTGGATTATCTCTCCTAAGTACCAATATCGACTTGATGTTAAATTGGGCCACAAGGTAGATGATTGGAGTTGGGTTTTGATCACATCTAGGGAAAACTATTTGGTAGTAGGTGTCTGTTGATGAATGTTGAAGGATTATGCTTCTTGCTCCGCATGTTCTGTTGGTGGAGTTTATTCACCAATGTAGCCTCTCCCTTGGCCTGTTGGCATTTTGCTGCCTAGTTGTGGAAGTTCTCCTTCTGCTCCTCTTTTTGGGGCCATCTATAATCATCAAGGGTTCGAAGATTATTGAAATGTTTATTCCAATCTGTAATAGATCTTTTCCATACTCATTCCCTTAGCTAGATCAAGTTATGATTGCAGAGTTAGAAAATTTTCAAAAAGGAACCCCCTTTAGGTGTTATTGTCCTTTGAACCCTTCATAATCATCATTTTTTCTCTTATTTTTAACCTAAAATAGTTGGTATGGTACATTAAGAGGATTTTTTAAGCATCTTTGGCCTTTATTTGATTAACAAATTATATAATTCTTGTTATTCCCTTATACATACCCTTTAAGATATATTTTGAGTGTTAGCATGTTTTTGATTCAAATTTTATAGATATTGAGCCAAGCACACCCCCCCTCAACTAAGTTGAGAGCCCTATGACCAACAAGGTTCATGAATTTTTGAAATTGAAGCTACGAGGATCAAGTTATGAGCATTGAAAGGTAGGATGTTAGAGCTCTTAGTTGGAAAGAAAAATTGCAAAAACTTCCTTTGTTAGAAAATGAAGAATGAAAATTTTTTCTAACTCCCCCATGCTATATATACTAATTTATATGTGCAATATCGTAGATGATATATCACACATACAATATCGTAGGTCATCCAATATCGTAGCTACAATATCACCTTTAAAAATTTCAAAAGTTTCTTGGAAATCTAAGGAAAAAAAAGGAAAATCAAATGTTTAGAATATATGAGGCATATCTAAAGGGTTCTAGGCCATTAAGGATGCATAATTTTTGAGAATTGGCTTGGAAAGTCAACAGGGAAGAAATCTCGGGTAATGAAAGTTTAAGTGTTTTGGATGAATAAGAGATGGGTAGTGAAGTTTTATTATTCAAATAGATTACAAGATATTAAGGGAAGCCTTTATTAAGTTATTTAGTGTTATGGAAGGCACAAGATGATGTGGATTTGCATGTTAGGTATGATATACAACAGCTATACAAGTGGGTCCCCAAAGCAGGCTATAGCCCTTAGTGCCCTTGCATAACCACATCTTAAAGTGTCCGTAGGTACCCAAGGAGTTGAATGTAATGCATAGTTGTCTAGCATAACACACATGTTAGTAGTATCAGATTGGAAAAGTTATGCTATATTATACAAAATGATAAGTTATGATTAATTGTACAGTGAGGTGGAATGGATTATAGAAAGGATTGTTGAAATTAGAACATGAGGTGCCTTACCATAGGCATAATGAATTCTTGTGTTTTATTGGTGGTTAAAGCTATCATTAGCCTTTTTTTCCAAGCTTCAAACCAAGCCCAGACCACTATCCAGTGACATTGCATTGTTTCATCTCTTTGCTTCACAACCATAAGACTACCACAGTTGCAAGGAGTATCATCACTTGGTGTTTTGTCTAAGGGAGAAGTTTATTCATTGCACTTTATTATATTTTTGAAATTTTTGAGAAGCCGCCTACCTATCAGCATGGGTAACATGTCTTTTTAATGGGAACCCTAGAAATTTATTCTATGCACAAGTTTTATTCTCATTTGTGTCAACCTTACCAAAGGACTACCTTTAGGCATGTGTAACATGTCTTTCTAGTGACATGGCAAGACAGCGCTTATTGTACTCTTACTTCCATTTTTCATTAGATCTACAAAGATATAATTACAACCTTAACAACATGATAGAACATACAGTAGTGGTCTAAGAGATTCCACAAATCCCCTTGATGTCACACCCTTTACATTCCCACTTTTGTTTAGGCATAATGATCAAGAGTTTATTCTTAGTTTTATGATGATAAAGAATTTCATTATGGCCATGGTAAGAACCTCTTATTATTGGAATGGATGAATGGATATTGTGGTCTCACTGTAAAAACAATTAGTTCCTTATGACTTGATAACATGGAGACATCTTCACCTTATTTGAGACTACATATTGCCTTCTTCTTGGTGTTTTATTAATGATTTAACAAAAATATGTAGAAGTAAAATGGAAACAAGGTATGAAAGGTGGTAAAAGATAGTAAAAAAAATAATAATAAAAATAATGGAAAAATGTTAAAGAAGTAAGAAATTTTTAAGAAATTGAAAAGTATAAAAGAATGAAAAAATGTATTAAGAAATGTGAAAAAGTAAAAAAGAAGTGAAAAATTCAGCAACGTACCTATGTGTCCAAATGGACATCCCCACGACTATCATTAGGATCAGTCAAACAAAAGAGAGAACAAGTAGAAGACTCTATGATAGTGAGTAGATTCCTTGTAATGTTCATGGCAAATTTGACTTGTTGGATGTTAAGAAGAATGAGCTTTTTTGGATAGGATGGGTGATATATGTGTAAGGCATGCAATGGATAAGTTGCTTGAACAATATATGGTCCCTCATAAAGTATCTAAAATTTGGCTTTTTGGGGTACATGATTTGGATTGTAATAAAGGACCTTGTCACCTGGTTGTATGGACACTTGCCTTATTTGTGTATTATGCCTAAGTTTGGAGTAAGCCTTTTCTCCTCTAAGAGGTTTAGATTCATGAGGCGTTCTCATTAGGCTAAGCTCAAATCAAGGTCAAGCTGATTGGCAGTAGCTAGAGTGTGGAGCTTTGCTTGGATCGAGAGAGTTGGTAAATTGTCATAGACTAACTCATATGATGAGTATCCTATAGGTAATTTCCATGTTGTCCTATAGGCCCATAAAGCATTGTTTAGTTTAGTGATCTAGTCCTTCCTAAACCTACTAACCTTTCTAGTGAGTATCCTAGTAATTTCTTGGTTAGTAACTTTGGCTTGACCATTTTTTTGGGGATGATATGGTGTGGTCAACTTATGGTTTATCCCAAGTTGTTGCATGAGCTTTTTAAATGTAGCACTAGTGAAGTGAGTTTCATTGTTTGATATGAGCATTCTTGGTACTCCAAAGCTATTCACCACATGTTGTTGAAAACATTTTACAGCTATTTTTGCTATGCAATCTCTAACTATTGTTGCTTGTGCCCACTTTGTACAATAATCCATAGTCACAATTATGTATGCTTTCCATTCGACATTAACATTATCGATCCCATTAAATCAATTCCCCATATATCGAATAACTCAAGTGGTTGTATCCATTATTGTGGTCTTTCATATTTGGCTGTAATTCCTCCATCCCTTTAGCATTGTTCATAAGATTATGTGAAATTGTGGACATCTCTAAACAATGTAGACCAAAAGTAGCCTACCATCATTAGATTGAGTGCTATTCTACGCCCCACATAGTAGCCACCACATGAACCTTCATGGATGTCTTGTAATATCCTTTATTGATCACATTATGGCATACACCATCTGACTCGCCCATTTGCATAAATTTTGTATAGATTTCCATTGATTTCCATATATATTTTTTCTCTATGAAGGAATTGTTCTTTTTAATTCTTATTCCATTTAGTAGAAGCTCTTGTGTTGATAGATAGGTTAGATATTCTATTGTCCATGGCTTCCCTATTGAACTTACAACCTTCACTATTTTGGTAAATAGGTCTTCATTGGAGAACTAATCAAATAAAGGTTTTGCTTGATCCTGGGAATCCCATTTTAGCCTTAATAAATGATCGGCTACCACATTTTCTGTGCCTTTTTTATCGATCATTGTGATGTTGAATTCTTGTAAGATAACAAGCCATCTAATCACTCTAGGACTAACTGTTGGTTTATTCATGAGAAATTAGATGACACTATTATCAGTATGAACATAAATTTGATACTCAAGCACATAATGTCTAAACTTCTCAAGCGCGTACACCATGACCATCAGTTCCTTTTCTGTTGTGGTGTAGTTTAGTTGTGCCTTGATGATGCTTCTGTTGGCACATAATGTCTAAACTTCTCAAGTGTGTACACCATGACCATTAGGTCCTTTTCTATTATGGTATAGTTCGATTGTGCCTCGGTGATGCTTTTTTTGGAACAATGTATATAGTATGGTTACTTCTAATCATCTAATTGTGTTACTATTGCACCAAGCACATAGTTGGAAGCATCGATCATTATGTGAAAAGGCCTAGACCAATTTAGACCTTGAAGGATTGGTATCTCAATTAGTTTCTGCTTTAGAGTTTTAAATGCCTTTTCACATGACATTGTCCATTTGAAAGATTCATCCTTCTTAGTGATTTCCACTAGTGGTTTTGCTATCTTTAAAAAATTCTCTATAAATATTCAATAATATCCCATATGGTCCAAAAATGATCTGATATCTTTTACTATTTTTGGCCATTGAGTGATGTTTTTTATGACTCGAATTTTTTTGAGATATACCTCAATACCTTTTTGAGAGATTTTGTGTCCTAACACTATGCCATCCTGGACCATAAGATGGCTTTTTTGTGAATTGAGCTTGAGATTTGTTTCCACACATTTTTTTAGTACTTACTCTAATCAATCTAGTGCTTGCTTGAAATCCATCCCATATGTTGAAAAATCATCCATGAATACCTAAACACCATTTCTCTAGAAGGTGATGGATGCATTGCAAATACCAAATGACATTTGTTTGTAGGTAAACATTCCTCACAGACTGGTGAATGTTGTTTTCTCTTAGTCCTTAGGTGTAATGTGAATTTGATTGTATCCATTGTATTCATCCAAAAAACTGTAGTACTCGTGTTGTGTGATGGTATCCAGGACCTGGTTGACAAATAGTAGAGGGAAGTGATCCTTGAATGTATTAGCATTCAATAATAAAAAACCAACGCATAATCACCACTTGCCCTCCTTCTTTGGAACAATCACTAAAGGACTGACCCATTTACTATCTATAATGAGATAGATTAATCCTTCCTTTAGTAATTTCTCCAACTCCTACTCAGTTACTTCTTTCAGTTTAGGATTAAGCCTTTTTGGGGTTGGTGTTGTGGTTTGACTATGGGATTTGTATATATCTGATGAAGCATCAGTCGGCTATGTTGACATATCCATGTCGAGGTAGATGCCTCAACGTAGGTGCCTTGATGCATGTTGTTGCATCTATTGGCTATGATGACACAACTGTGTTTACACAGATGCATCAACATAGATGCCTCGGTGCATGCCATCACATATTTTTGAATAAAAAGTTAATTTTTGTTAGCTCCAATATTAGATATTTGATTTCGAAGGCTTAGATGCGATGTCAGAAATCCAATATCATAGGATGTGTGCCGGCCTATAAATATAGCGCTTGGGCACATAGTTTGGGCATAATTTTTTTTAGTAAAGTAGCCAAACTCTTGTAGTTTTATTCTATAATCTTAGAGAATAGTTAGTGAGTGCCCATAGAGTGGATTAGTTGTATGGAGTCTTATTCGAGTGGTAGTGTACCTGGACACATTCCATGAATGGTAATAAGATCAAGATTGATTCTTATTCATTACAACACTTTAACTTATATTAGATTTACTTTCCATGCAATTTACTTTTCATGTACTTAGTTAATATGTACATTTCAATGCATATTAATTAAGCACATAAGTACGATTGCTTCGAGCATGCGTATGACTCTTGGTAAACCCAGTAATGCTTAACATTTGGTAGCCCAGTAGCATTATACATGCTCAAGATGTGCATAGAAAGTGGGATTATATACTTATGTTAAGGTAGTTGATTATTAATTAGCAATTAGATTAGTTGAATTGATTATAAATTGAGTTTCAACCTATTATTAATAATAGAAAAATAGAATATAAAATAATAAAAATCTTATGCCTCATTTTGGACTAAACCATACGTGACAAAGATACCACTAGTCCAAGTGGGAAGACAATGAACTGTGATCAAGACATAACGATCTAAATGCCACAACTAGTCCTATCCATGGAATTTGACCAGATTGTGCATGAACACTTGTGATTTGTATGGTTGGGCATAGGGGTACCTTGCTACTCATCATTGGTGCTGTTTCTAGGGATGATGCTAGTTATTTAGATTAGTTATATTATACATTATCATTGTAAAAGTATCAACAATTTATGTTTTAGAAAATATTAATATTTTACATCACACATGTTATTAGGTAAAATCATGTCTTCTTCACACAAGACCAAGACTGCATCACATGATGAAAGCACTCGTAGGATCTATACTGAAGAAAATTGGAGTGAACAACCTTAAGTAAGGGTTTTCTATGCTCATTTAGATCCTTACTACACTCAAAGACTATGTTCAATTGGTGCAAAAAATTCTAGAGGAGATGGAGCAAGTCCTAGAACAAGGAGGGCCTCACAGCCTAGGACCTCGTCTAAACCTAGACAAGATAAATCAAGGGACCATGGGATGAACTATAGGAGCCATGGTAATTCTCCTAGTTCCTCATCTTCTCTCAGTTCCTCATCTTCCTCTTCCTCTTCAAATCTAGTTTTGACGAAGATGAACATAGGTATAGAGATAGAGCTCCACTATGGGGTCAAGATAAAGATAGAAATTGAACCCAAGGGAAAAATCAAAGACATCAAAATGTGCATAGACAAGATCATCACAATCAGATAAATAGAAATATAAATTTTTATCAAAACATGTTTGATGACGATGAACCCTTGTTGGTCATGATGAGCCTCATGTAGATCATGGAGGTAGTTAAGATACCTAAAAGGCATTGTAAGGAAAGTTGCCTACCCAGTTTTGATATGAATAATATCCCTAAGTTTATGGGAGGCTATGATTCTAATCCACAACATCATCTACAAGTCTTCCATGATGCCTGTTCTTTATACAACATTGAAAGTGGGTGGAAAAAGCTTAAGCTCTTTCCTAGGACACTAATGTACAAAGTTGAAAGTTGGTATAGATAATTGGAACCAAGTTTCATCCACTAGTGGTTCACAATGCTGGAACTTTTCAATGAAAAATACCAAACCTATGCGAGAGTGTCTAACCTAAGAAAATAAATCCAAGAGTGGAAGCAAGAAACTCAAGAACCCTTGGAAGTGGCTTTGGATAGATACTATTCGCTACTACATAGATGTTCTAGCCATGATTTCTCTTAAAAAGAGCAATTTTTCTAGATCATAGATGGGCTTTGTAATGAAATGAGGGAGATCCTTGGGATGTATGCTCAAGGTCAAATATACAAATTAAAAGCCCATCAGATACAAAGGCTAATCAGGCAGGTGGAAAAAGAAGAAGGAAAGCTATGTAAATGAGAGAATGTAGAGGAAAATAACTATGACCCAAATCTTCAAAAGAAGAGGGTCCATATCTATGATGAGAAAAAGAGGTAGTTCTCAATGAGGTGATTTTACAACAAACCTTGCCAATACAAAATTCTATCATTGAGCTTGAACCATAGTTGGATAAGATGTCAAAATTGATGAATGAGAAAGTTAAGACTTGCATAGAAATCCATAGGAGAGAGTAGCAAAAAATGAATCAAGTGATCATAATAAATGGAGGAAGTAGAACCAAGAAATAGCTATGAACACTTATCGACAAATAGAAAATATGGTTGAAGAAAGCAAGGCTATAGACTTAATGACAAATGAAGATGATGAATGTGACCTATGCATATATGACCATTCGAAGGGCCATTGCCCAATTATGTTACATCTATATGAGTATTGGAATTATGCATTAAATCCAAAATTCGTATAGAGGCACATGCCTAGGAGATTTTCCTTTCCACATAGTAATTATAGATAGCCACACAACTAATCATACTATCCTAGTGGGACTTCTTATCAACCTCAAAACTACTATCAAACATAGTGGCAAAACCCATAGTTCTGGGGGAGCCCATCATCAAACCCACACTACCCTTACTGCCAACTGAACCCATATAGATATTATGTTCAATAATCTGTTTCCCTGAATAGTTCCACTTCCTCTACCTCAAATCACTACTATCACCCTCTTGAATATCTTCATCCTGAAACATCTTGTATGATGTCATCACCTCACACCTCTCATCCTTCATCATATCCTCGATATTCTCATACTCACCTCCACCATATGTCACCTCCATTAACATAGGAAGGTTCAACACCACAACATCAATGAGAGAATGCCACTTGTGCTGCAAACATACATGGAAATGATAATGCTAGTAGATCTTTAGCACAATCTCAAAAATTTCCTTTCTTTAGGAAGGTTCCCATGCATAAGCACAACACTCATGGACCTACTAACTCATCAAAACTAGCACAAGGCCAATCTAATTCAAGAACCTTCCTCACCAGAATAATGTCTCCTAATCATATGTGAAAGCCAACAACCATCCCCACTCCAACACAAGACATAAACGATAAACCTATCATTGTGGAGAGACAAAAAAATCCATGCATCAATAATAGTAAACGATGCAGTTGTGAGCTAGAAATTCAAAATATTAACACAACCCACAATAAAGCCAAGGAATAAGTGTGTGAACAAAAACTAGTCTATGTAGTAGCCACTAAACTAGAAGACACTGAGTGGAGATAATTAATTTACTTATTAGTTCTAGACTTAAGAAAATGGACCAAACAAAGGACTTAGACATAGATATCTTACATTTTAATTATACACTAGAAAATGTTATTAAACATGGAGACTTGGGAATTAAAATAGAAAATCAAGAAGAAAATACAAATACATATGGATCCCCTAAAACAAAAATAGCTTTAAGTCCAAATGAAGATACATCTCCAAATGATCCAAACAAGACTATCACCAATGTCAAATGTGCTACCACATAATTAATTAAATCAGTAACAGTGATAGATGAGAAACTAGTGGTGTATAACCAAGGGATTGTGCAGTCCATCTCCTCAATGTGTGGCCATAAGATTAGTCATGGGGGAGATGCTCCATATGGTATTTTTTACTTTTTTTTTGTTTTACAATTTTTTATCATTTTCCTATTTCTT
This sequence comes from Gnetum montanum, assembly GCA_015680685.1. Taxonomy (NCBI): domain Eukaryota; kingdom Viridiplantae; phylum Streptophyta; class Gnetopsida; order Gnetales; family Gnetaceae; genus Gnetum; species Gnetum montanum. The sequence continues at coordinate 939,285 of MNCI01002042.1, read as the reverse complement.
CCAAAATTTTCTATTCTTCATATGGTTTGCCATTTCTTAATATTTTTGTTTTCTTTATATTTTTCTCTTTTATTGAGTCATTCTCTTTTTTGCTTTATGAATGTATTTTTATGTTTTTGTTACTAATATTGCCAAGTCATAATGTAGAAGTCAACGTTATGTGTTGAGTTTTTGTGCTATGCTATCAAGATGATTGGGTAAGTAATTGTGTACAGTAGTGAGACCACATCATCCATCCCTCTAGTTCTCTAAATAAAAGGTCTTTTTCATGGAAACAATTTGGTTCTTCTTTTATGAAGCTAAAACTAATTAGTGATCATTATATCTTGAAAAAAGAGAGAATGACAAAGTGGGAATGGCAAAGGGTGTGTCCTAAGGGGACTTGTTGGGTTCTATTCTTGACTTCCTTCATGTGGTTTATGACTCCTTTTGGAANTTCTATTCTTGACTTCCTTCATGTGGTTTATGACTCCTTTTGGAACGCTCCTCCATTGACCAATAACAGGAAGCTAAAAGTCTTTGCATGGTGTGGTTCCCATAAAAAAAATACTTAAAATCCAAAAAAAGAAAAAAATAAAAATAAATAAAAAAATAAAAAAAAGAAGAAAAAGAAAAAATAATAATAATGGGAATTCAAAGAACTCCCCTTGTAACGAACCACTTTTCCTTGAGTTTTTGCGTTAACGATTGTAATAGTCTTTCTTTGTGTTTATGTGCATGTTTTGTTGATAACTTGTGTGTGTACTTTGTTTGGACTATGGTGGAAATGGCTAATTGGAATAGTAATAAATTTGTTGACCAGATTTTTATATGTATTATGATTAAATGTTTAAATACTTTATGCATAAGAAATATGATTTAAAGTACATGTTAGGAATTTTTTAAAATAATAATAATAAATAATATATGGGAAAAAATATTTTCTATTCTATTTCAATAGAGATGCTAAGAAATAAAAGAAAAATAGAGGATAATGCTCTAAGGTGTGCCTCAAGAGCTAAAATAGGTATGTTGAGATGCAAAAGAATGTTCATATTGAGGAACTTGACCTATGAATCAAGTTGGAGGAACCTGACCCATGAATTAGGGATATTATGTGCAAATATATAGCCAACAGTATAGAATCATGAGGAAAATGAGGCAAGACAGTATCAAAATGAGGTGAATAATGGGATTGTCAAGTTGCAAGAATTTCTAAAGTGCAATCCACCATCATTTGATGGAGTTTCAAGTGGAGAGCAAGCTAAATCCTAGCTATTTAGGATGAATGATTTGTTTAAACTATTACATACAAATGCTAGAGAAAGAGTTCCTCTTACAGCTCATGTTTTGGCAGGTGATGTTGCCAATTGGTAGAGAATTGAAAAAGTAAAAATTCATAATGAAGGTGTTGAATGGAATGAATTTGTACAATTGTTCAAAATAAGATATATTTTTAAAAAAACCTTCTGAACAAGCTATGGACATTATGAATTCACTGTTATGTCTTTTGGTCTAACTAATGCTCTAGTAGCTGTTATGAGCATGATGAATTAGATTTTTCAGCCATTTTTGGATTAGTTTATATTAGTGTTCATAGATGATATTTTAATTATTCTAAGATAGTTGAGGAACATGAGAAGCTCCTAAGGATGATCCTACAAATCCTTAGGATACATAATTTGTATGCAAGTAAGAGCAAGTGTGCATTTTGGCAATCTGAAATAAGGTTTCTTAGTCATGTCTTATTAGACAAAGGGTTAGCAATTGATACAAATAAGATTGATGTAATAATTTGTTGGCCTTAGCCTAAGAATGTTACAGAGGTTAGAAGTTTCTTGGGATTAGCATGCTACTACCATAGGTTTTTAAAATATTTTTCAAAAATTTCAGCTCCTTTGACATCATTGCTAAGGAAGAGTAATCAATTTCCATGGTTAAAGAAATGTACTTTGGCTTTCCAAAGGCTAATAAAATTTGTTAACATCAACTCCTATATTAATCATGCCTTCAAGAAATGTTCAGTTTGATGTATATACAAATGCCTCTAGTGAGGAATTAGGTTGTGTTTTAATGTAGCAAAATTAGGTAGTTGCTTATGCATCAAGAGAATTAAAACCTCATGAACATAATTACCCAGTGCATGATTTGGAACATGCAGCAGTGTTCCATGCTTTGCAAATATGGAGAAATTATTTGTATGGAAAGAAATTTAGAGTATGGTCAGATCATCAAAGTTTGAAGTACATTTTCACCTAGCCTAATTTAAACAGGAGGAAAAGATGTTGCACAGAATTCTTGTGTGATTATGATTTTGAGCTCCTTAGTCATGAGGGTAGAGAAAACAAGGTGGTAGATGCTCTCAATTGAAGGAGGCATGTTAAGGGAACCTTTTTACTTCAAAGTACACTTGCTAATTTGATTTGAAAGGGATTGGAAAATGATATGTTCTTTGCTAAGAAATTTGAAAAGAAGAACCTAGGTCAACTGGAAAATGGATTTAAAATTATTGTTGATGGTTTGCTACTTTTCCAAGATCATTTATATGTTCTAGCCAATGCAAAACTTAGAAATTTGGTAATGCAAGAACACCATGACATAGTTTATACAAGTAATCTAGGGGCAACAAAAATGCTACATGGAATCAAAAAAATAATTTTGGTGGCCTGGAATGAAAAACGATGTTGCTAAGTTTGTGGCAAGGTGTTTAACATGTTAGCAAGTTAAGGCTGAACATCAAATACTAGCAAGTCTTTTACAACCATACAATATTCTAGAATGGAAATGGGATGAGATTAGAATAGATTTTATTATTGGGTTACCTAAAGTTCTTGGAGGATATGATTCCATAATGGTGGTAGTTGATAGGCTGACAAAGTTAGCACACTTCATCAAAGTGAAATCAAATTACGATGCTAGAAAGATTGCAGAAATTTATATTCAAGAAATAGTTAGATTGCATGGCATATCTAAAAAAAATCATTTTAGACAGGGATCCAAAGTTTACATCTCATTTTTGGCAAGCTATGTAGCAGGCTCTTGGAACAAAATTAAATTTCAGTACAACCTATCATCCATAAACTAATGATCAGGCTAAAAGAACAAATTAGGTGGTAGTAGCTCTTTTAAGAACTAGTGTATTGGATCATCATAAAACTTGGGATGAGGTATCACCCTTGGTAGAATTTTCCTATAATAACACTTACCAAAGCAACATTGAAATGGCACCTTATGAAGCCTTGCATGGTAGAAAATGTAGAGTTCCTAGATCTTGGGATCAGCTTGAAGAAAAATTGATTTTTGGGCCTAAGATGATTTTGGATTTGTAGTTAAAGATGAATCAAATTAAAGAGAGACCAAAGCAAGCAAAAGATAGACAAAATAGTTATGTAGATAATACAAGGAGGGACCTAGAAATTTCTATTGGAGATAACATATTCCTAAAAGTGCAACCCCTTAAAAATGTCATTAGATGTGTTAAAAGGCACAAACTTAAACCTAGATTTATTAGCCCTTTTGAAGTCTTAGAGAAAATTGATCTTGTTGCTTATAGAATAGCTTTACCTCATAGTTTATCATCTTTACATAATATTTTTCATGTTTCTATGTTAATGAGGTATGTTTATGATTCAAAGCATTGTTTACGATGGGAAAACCTTTAGGTCAATCTAGATTATACCGTCCAAGTTCAACTAATCCAGATTTTAGACTAAAGGGTTCTCAATCTCAAGCATCATACACTACGCCAAGTTCAACTAGACTAGAATGAGAATGGATTTGAAACCTCTTAGGAGATGGAGGATGTCATTAGAGAGAGCTACCCTCACCTATTTAAACATTTCTAAGAGAAAATGTCTTAAGGGGAGGAGGATGTAATGAACCACTTTTCCTTAAGTTTTTGCATTAATGATTGTAATAGTCTTTTTGTGTGTTTATGTGCATGTTTTGTTGACAACTTGTGTGTGTGCTTTGTTTGGACTATGGTGGAAATGGCTAATTGGAATAGTAATAAATTTGTTGACAAGATGTTTATATGTATTATGATTAAATGTTTAAATAATTTACGCATAAGAAATATGATTTAAAATACATGTTGGGAATGTTTTAAAATAATAATAATAAATAATATATGGGAAAACAAAATATTTTCTATTCTATTTCAATAGATATGCTAAGAAATAAAAGAAAAATAGAGGACAATGCTCTAAGGTATGCGTCAAGAGCTAAAATAGGTATGTTGAGATGCAAAAGAATGCTCAGATTGAGGAACTTAACCTATGAATCAAGTTGGAGGAACTTGACCCATGAATTAGGGATATTGTGTGCAAATACTATAGGTTTATATATTATATTATATTTTATTTTATCTAGATGTGATGCATTGCTCTTTTTAGTTTAAAATAGTAGAGTATAAGTATCCTCTCCATTGTTGCAGAAAGGTCACAAGATGATCTTTTCAGGCTCGTAAGACAATGAAAAAATTCACATTGCTGATATGAAAAAGAAGGTGCCATATTTGATTATGTATCTTGAATCACCCGTATCATGAATTTATTTTGAAAACTCTTTCCTTGCATCTTATGAAAATTCTAAATGATAAAGAGATAGATATTATGCTAGAATGTTTTGTAACTATCAAGAGGAATTGAACTTAAGATCTAGCAAAATTTAAATTCTGAAATATCAAAAACTGTTGATTTAGGAATTGAACCTACAACCTGTGAATATACATATTTTATTGATTTTTTTAACGTGATCATGAAGAGAATTGACCTCATAACTCATTCTTTAAGAAAGAGAGAGAGCACTTTAAAAAGAATGAAAAGAACAAAAATAGTTTTCAAGAAGTTAGTTACAAGAAACCATCCATTATCCCTTATTCCACCTATAAATAGGGAGAGGAGGAGACAAAAAGAAAAAAAAACACACACACACACACACAGACATAGGGCAAAAGTAATTGAGCAGAACCAAAGAAAAAGGGATACAACAATAGGGAGTGTGGCTAGGAAGGGAGAGAAGACTATGGCTGTTATAAGAGATAACAAAGAGAAAGAAAAGAAGTGCGGCATAACAATATAATATTTTGATAATTCCTCCTAGTAAGCAAGATATCTAAGCAAGGAGGTAAAATGATCCATCTCTATTATGTTTGATAATGGCCAATAAGGGTTGATTTTCTCAAACTTCTCTCTTTTTGCTTGTCTAACCACCTTCACAATGCTTGTATGAAATTATCAAGATTGTTGTTGTAATCTTAGGTTTTTGAAACCCTTATTACCTTTTTTTTAGATCTCTCCGCCCATCCTCTACACTCTCACACCTAAATGAATTAGATGAGAGTTGTTTCTATAATGATTCAGAAACACCTATAATGATTTGGCGCATTTTTGGAGAAAGATTACCAACAGGGGCCAAGGATCCCTGATATGAGGATTGGTACTGCTAGTAGAAAGTGAGAGTATCCTTGGGCCCATGGATAATTGTGAATGTTTTAAAATTGTTGAATTCTTGGATTTTGGTTGGAATTTGATTGATAAACCCTCCCCCTTTGAATGCATAAATCTTGGATCTGAATCTTGAATTATACTTTTTTCTCTATACCTTCTTAAGTTTGATTTTGATTTTTTTCTATACGTTGATGGAGTGGGGGAAAACCTAGGATGTTAATTTATGGTTGTGATCTATCTATTCTCTACTATTGAAAATATGAATTTCCTAATTAAATGATTATTGGTAAAATGGTTACAAAAGTGATGGGATACGATATCGCGTACGCGATATCGCGGTCCGTTGCCAATTCTATAAATAAGAGGCAACTCTTCCTTGTTTCTCATCTTAGGCTTAGACCGTAGTGAAACTTTGGCAATTTCACCTCTCCAGAGATAGATTAATTTCCATGTGTCCGCAGTAGGAACTCCAAAGTGAACGGATCTTTATTCGAGCAATATTGTACCTGAACACAAGTTGTGTACGGAAATAAAGACGAACTTCTTAGATAAACCTTGCAGTGCATGGAATAGGCTAATTAGGACTTTATTTACTATTATTTACTATTCATCATTTAAATGATTTATTAAGTTAATTAAATCTCTCTCAACCCTTCTCTCCTAGTTAAGTGCCTCAATACGACTGCTTCGAGCATGTGCGTTACGCTTGGTGATCCCAGTAACGACTAGCGTTTGGTAACCAAGGTTGCATTGGTTCAGGGTGTGAATGGTAAGTGGGAATGGATGCTAATGCTAGGTTAGTTAAGGCTTAGTTAGGTAGTTAAAGTTAGTCAATTAGTCTCTTCACCCTTCACCTCATTAGCATAGGAGATAAAACAGAAAAGACATGAAAATCATATACCTCAGACTTAACCATACAACCGTGACAACTACAAGTAAGTCTGGGAAGAAAATGAATGATTAACCCTAAGTGTTCCATGAGGCATTTAGGCACTTAGTTTATGGAGTTCGACCGGATCGTGCATGCTACACTCGTATTCGTATGGTTGAGTGTAGGGGTACCTCGCCACTCATCAAAAAGTTGAATTCAAATCTTATTTTTGTGTGTGGCTGGAAATTATAAAATATTATTATGTGATTGAACAAATATGTGATTATTAATTTATTTACTTTTTTGGTCATTTCTTTGGTTTTCAAATGTGCAAATGGTCTTGATTAAATATTTCTTTTTAGGTTGAATAATAAAAATTTTGATGTTTTTTAATTAGATAAATCTTGCATAGATATTTTACCATTGCTAGTTCTTTTTAAAATTATCTTCTAATTCTTAAAAATTAATAATGATTGACTTGTTTTAGACAAAGATCTAGACATTGTTGATTTTGTTTTAATTTTATAGGTTAATGTTAGTTTGATTGTTGTAGAAAGAAAGCCACGTGGACATTTTTTTCTTTCAACTAGCTTTCTTTTTGGGGGGCTTCGGGTGCTAGCACTTGCTCCTTATGATTGGGTATTACACCCCTTAGACACAATAATGGGGTATAAGCACTAGTTATGGGGTTGGAAAGACATGTTACCCATGCTTGAAGGCTTTCCTCTAAGGCCCTTCCTTCCTTCTTCTCTTTTTGGAGTGATGATTACTCTTTGAGGTGGTTGTGAACTCATGGTTGTTGGCTGGAAGGAACACATCAATGTGAGGTCATTGTTCATGATATGAACTTGGTATAAACTTGGATGAATAGGTATGCTAATCATTTTAATCACATTTTTTAGAAGAACCTATTATGGACATGGTCAAGTACCTTACATCCCAATCTTTGCAATCCCTTCTCATCCCATTATTCACCTCATTGCTACATGTGATTATGAGCCTTTTGGTTTTGTATAGTATAGTGCAACATCCTAACCACAACACTTGTGTATTTTTTTGGAAAAAAATCATGGTCTACATTTAACTTCTTGAGTGCCCACAAACATCTATAGAAGTGGTTATGTAAGGGCATTATGGCAGGAGCTTGCTTTGGGAAGGACCCACTTGCATAACTTTTGTTGATCATGGCTTTGAATGAACCTTCACATCTTCCAAAACATCAATGATGGTTTCTCTAAATTTATGCATGATTTTGGGACTAATTCTCATATGTTTCATTAATTTTTCCTACTTGTCTATTTCTATATCCATTAATATTTCTTGGCCATCTTCTAAATCATACCTTTGGTTTTAATTGTTTGAAAACTTATGTGCTTCTGGAGTTACGCTTATTAGTCATGGGGCTAGGGATGTTCTTTTTGAAATTTTTCTAACATCCTATTTTTGAACATTATGGTAACTAATAGTAATTGATCAAAATAATGTGAACAACTTGATGATTTTAGTTACCTCATAGCCTTGGGTGTAGTACGTTGTTATCACCTTGTGCTTAAATGTAAACTAAGGGATCTAGAAAGGGTTGGTTATTAAGGAAAAAAATTTATCAAAACTAATGTTGATCCTTTGGTAATTGTAGGTGATGCTAAAATAAATGCCTATGGAAGAAGGTCTTTTACTAGGAATGAAAATGAAGCCAAGAGGAGGAAAATAGAGTATATGCCCATTGATAAATCGTAGCACATACAAGATAGCAGCTCAAACTTCACATGTTTGTTGGATCCATGGAATGATGAGAAAAAATTTTAGTCCACCCTTTAAGAATGTTTTGCATAACCAGAGAAGCATTGACATAATAATCAAGATTAAAATTTGACCACCATTAGTGACACAAAAAAGAATCATCTTCAATGAATTCTTGAAGACTTCTGCAAATTTTGTAATCTTCAATGTATGTCTAGTCTTTTTGTCACTCTATCATTTTGTTTGCATCCACTCAAATAAAATTTTGTAATGTGGCACTTAGAGTTAGTCAGGAGTAGTGTTAGTTAATAATCCCATCATTCTTAATTTTTTGTAAAGAATTGCTCTAGCTTATCAACCTCTTCAATGTAGGCACTAATAATTTGATCTTTTGGTTCGATGTATTTGTTGGATTCAGTTTCTTTATTTGTGATTGGCCACTAGGTGCCTTCATGTTGTGTGGCTGCCACATACTGACATTTTTGCACACTTATTTCTTCTATACATTTATTGCTTTCCTTAGTGTCCTTTTGTTTAATGGCCCATATCCTCTGCATGCAATTGCACCCATTATCACTATATGTGATACATGGAATTGTACATCTTTGTATAATACTAGCTTCATCTTCCTTGGTAATCTCCAAGGACAACTCACGAATCCCAAGTTTAGCATCGACAATGCTAAGCCAAGCCCTTCCCATGATGATTGGAAATTCTCCCTTATTTTTACCAACATGAATTATCAAAAAATTTGTAGGGTAATATTAGCCACTAATAGTTGTGATCACATCATCTACTTATCCTAGTGGAACTATGATAGATTGGTTTGCAAACTTAAACCTAATTTTTCTCTTCTTCAACGGTGGTAGATTCTAGGCTTGATACATCTATTTTGAGATCAAGTTTACTCTTGACCTAGAATCAAGTAGAGCCTTGCATGGTTTCTACCCTACTACTTGAAGGTAAATTAAAGAACTTCCCAGATTTGTTCGCTTTTTGTGGAAGTGCTCCTACCTTAATCCAATGAATGATACTAGTTACATTAGTGCTTGACGATATGGAAAGCTTATTGTTCATTGAAGGATTGGATGTAGATGAGGTGGAAGTGGATGTAATCCCCATCCTTTGAATCTTTTCAAGACTTGTTGAAAAGAATTATCATTTCTTGGATTGTGGTTCACATGTGATCACTTCCTCTTGCATGTTAACTACCCTTGTTGCACTTTTCTATTATAGTTGGGATGGTAGCTCCCCTTACATTACAAGAGTTGGCACTGGTGGTAAAGGATTTGAATGTTGGTTTGAAGAATCGACTACTAATGGATACATATACAAGTTTGAATTTTCCCTTGGTGGTGTTAGTTTGTGGTACTTAGCTAGATAGTATTGTGGAGTTCGAACAACAGTATTACTAGGAGAGATTGAACATTGTACATTGTAAATATATGGGTTTGTCTATCGATATGGATATTGTTGACATGGTTGTGGCATGATCTACAAGTAGGGTTGTTTCCAGTACTAATAGTACTACTCTTGTGGTTGTAGGTAAGATCCACTGGGATAGTACATGGGTAGAAAGGTTTACCTGTAGTTACCTTGAGGGTAAGATAACCTTTTGGGCATCTGTTGCTTGATAAATTTGGGGTTAAGTGCATATACCCCTATTTCTTGTAAGTGTGCCATTACTGGACAACATTCTTTGGGATGTTTGTATTAGCATATGACACATCATTTCTAATCTTTGGAGTTTATGTCTAAACACTTAGCCATTGAAGCCACTTTGCCCTTTTGTCCAAATTCTCTCTTCTTTTTCTTATCCTTGCCTTTACCAAAGGCCTACTTTGTTCGCTCCTTCATGATCTTCAAAGCTATTGTGAAATTCTCATCAACTGAGTTCCACATTTTCTCTACCTTTGTTGCTATATCTGTGACAAATTTCTGGATAGGTAGAATTTTCTTCTGAATTACTTATTCCAAGGTCTCTTTCTCTTGTGTGTCACAACTCTTACATCCATTTTTCTAATAGATGGATTTATGTTATATTCTTCCACTGATTCTGTTTTCCTTAACTCTCCTTCCTCTTTTTCCACTTGGTCAATCAATCTCTGTATCTAAAGAATACACATTTTAGACAATCAACCTTGGGCATAAACCCCAAGGATATCTCTTGTCTTATTTCAAAGCCCATCAACAATGTGCGTCAATTGTTCCTGCTAGGAAAATCCATGGTATGGGCACCTATGCAATAGTGAATAATACCTACCCATTACTACATCAAGGGATTCATGAATCCCTTGCTTCCATTATTAGATCTATTTTTATAAATTAGACACCTAGGAATAAGTTTGACATTTGTTATTGAAGAGCTCTAGCATGGTACTCCATCTTCTGATTGATTCTACTTGAAGCAATCTATACTAGATTTTAGCTTCTTTCACAAGTATATTTGGGAACAACTTCAATTTCTGCCAATCATTTTAAATATTTTTTAGAGTGCAAGCATCATGGAATGCTTGAAGGTGGTGTTGTGGATCAACATTGTAACCACCCTTAAATCAAGGCATATTATTTATGTCAAGCCATTTGATACAGTTATTCCTTACGTACTTGGTTAGGAGATAAACAACTTCCTTGATGTTAATCATACTTCAAGTAGCATAGGGATTTATCATCATAATTGGGTTCATGAGCTTTGTTGTAATGGTACCCCCTTTGATTCTCATGCCTTTCTGTATCTTCTCTCATATCCCTGCATCTTCTTTGTTCATAGTCTTCATCTTCTTCTTCATAGTACCTTGGGTGATAGTCATGGTGATTATAAGTCCTTCTTTCCTTCCTATCATGGTCTCGATATCTCTTTCTCCTCCTATCAAAGTTCATTAATGATCGTGAAGATTAAGATGAGACAGTGGGAGAATAGTGCTAGCTTGTCCTCCTTTCATGACTTTGGTATTCTTCTTTGTGGGATCAAGCAAAAACTCTTGGCCTTGAGTCCTCCTTATACTTTGAGTCTGTTGCCTCCCTTTTGGGTGTCTCTGCTAAGGTGGAATGTAATTGTACTTTGACAAGTTCCTCCAATTGGATGATAGGTGTTTGCAAATGCACTTTATGATTCTAGTGGAGATTTTTAGCAATTAATGTATCATTGTCAAGTTCTTCTAATACAACTAGAGAGTTGATTTTCCTTCCCTTATTATGGACATGTTTAATCCCCATGGTAGCATCTCTTTTCACTTGCTCCTTAGTGGGCTAATAGGGCCTTGTTATGTGTTTGGTCATATGATACTCGTCAAGTGCATTACTTAGATTCATGTCCCTTAGAGCTGTCTAAAGCATGATGAACGCTAAATGCTCTAGAGGTAAAACAATGTTACCTTGAAGGTCTCTCCACCTTAGTTACTCATCTTGGTTAAAAATGAAAGTAAAATTGGGATAGTAAGGATCATGATGAGCATATGAAATCTTTGCTTACATTGGCATACTTCATTCTTCTTTGTCATGGGTTCTGTCATTACCTCTTTTTGATTCTTTGGCAGGTGACAATTTATCTTTGATTGAAGCCATGTTGTGGTTTTTAAACATTTTGGTTAAGTGTGCTTAATTGGTTTGAATGATTAAAGGATGATAGATTTCAACTTTAGATTCCTGATACAACGAACTTTATAAAATCATTTACTCAACAAACATTGACACATCCTTGACAATGGTTCCAATGATGAGTAGTGAAGCAATCGAACACCTAACCATACAAGTCACAAGTGTCCACGCATGACCTAACTGTAATCCATGGATGAGGTAATGTTAATATGCTAGTAATATGATTAAGTCTGAGATCGTTGTCTTCCAATGTGGAGCTAATGAAGTTTATGTGTATGGTTTAGCTCACTGATGAGTAGCGAGGTACCCCTACACTCAACCATACGAATATGAGTGTTTCACACATGATCCAGTTGAACTCTGTAGACAGGCTATTTGTGGTATCTAGATAGTTACTTGTTGATTGTAGTTCGTTGTCTTCCCACATGGACTAGTATTTGCTTTGTCATGTATAGTTTAGTCCAGAGTGAGGTGTATGATGTGTTTCTAAACTAATGCTACTCCTGGAGGTGATGGAAAATAATCTTAGCTAAGCTAGGAGGAAAAGGGGGAGAGAGAGAGCTATACTAAGAGGAGATAGGGAGAGAGAGTCTAGGCTAGTCTAAGTGTGATGAGCATCCATTCCTTAATCATCCGTACACATCTTAGGCCTCGTGCATGACTACCACTGGGATTACCAAGCACATGACCCGAGTACGCTACTGGGATACCAAGCAATTACACGTAGATGCTCGTGACTAAGTTGTACTCATTTCGTGTTTAATAACAATTAAAATTTAGTAATTAAACTAAGTGAATGCTGCAATGATGAAGTAATCTTGATCTTTATTTCCAGTCATGTGCATGGCCAAGCACGCCACCCTCGAATAAAAGATGTCGTACAATTACAATCATCACACTGTGGGCATGCACTGGGAGAAAGGGTTGAGAGGAACTAAGAAATGAACTAACTTCTAAAACTAACTATTTTCAAACTTAAAAGAATGACTCCTCTTGTGCACCTACATGTGTATTTATAGGCTCACACAAGAGTCATGATATCGTGTATTTGATATCGTTATTTGGGCTGCGATATCGAACCCTTGATATATCAGGGGTTCGATATCGCAGCCTGATGAATCATGATTCATCATACCTCCACAACTGAATGAAAACTCATCCTCTAGTCAAAATGAGAACAAGCCCCATTGATTACACAGTGGATAGGTATGGGATTATTAGCTAACAAGGAATTTATTCATGCCGTAATGGAGAACTCAATAGAAAAAAATTGGGACATAACACAAGAAATGCAAAATCAAAAAATTACAAAATTTTGTGGAACTCATGTGATTCCAGGTGGTGGTGGCTCCTCCATGGGTTGTTTCCCCTTGTCTTATGCTCTAGGTTTTAGAATTTGATGATGTTAAAGTAATGCTTGGAGATTTTCCTCTTCCATTCGAGGGTCCTTTGTTGTCCATGTTGATGTTCCAATATTTGATGGAGTCAACACCTCCCATGGGCATGATAGTTGTAGGAACATCTTATTTGCTTTGACATACTAGGTTGTAAACAACCATTGTTCCTCCTCATAGGCTCTGGCTTTGTCTCTGTACTCCTAAAAATTTGTAAGCTGTCGAGCTAAGTCTGCTACGATATCTTTTTGTCCTTGGTAGCTTGTGTTAACCACCTCAAGTTTAGAATTTGCAACTTCCAGCTTCTGCAACATTTTCTTATGCTCTACAAATTCTACTTCATATTTGGTGTAGGTGGCTACTACCTACCCCTCGACCTTTGTCCTTGGGTGCTCTGCTGTCAACATGGCTAGATTGCCATATCGTAGGTTTGCCAATTCCGTGTACTTTGTGAGGTCTTGGATCTGTAGGTCTTGGCTTTTAAGTTCTTCCTGGTGGGCAAATGCATATGTGTCTAGTGTGGCCCACCAATTAGTGTGTTAAGCACTGAAAGCATTGATGTGGGCCTTGGCCATATGGATCTCCTTTTCAAGGACTTGCTTATACATTCCCACCTAATCTCGAAAATGTTCCTTTAACTTTTCATGCTACTTGGCCTTGTTTTGCCACGCACTTATTTTGATGGCCATCTTCTGATGAATTACACGTACCTCCTCCATTGAGAGGGTTCGATTTTCTTTGGCCAAATGGTTCATATCTTGATTAACCCTAATCAATTATTCTTGTAGCTATTGAAAGTTTTCTTCAAGAACATTCTTCTATTTCTCTATAGCAGTCAATCAAAGATTGTCAACAATGAGCTGTTTATTCTCCTCTTGTAAGGCTCTGAGTGCCTTGGTATGCGCGTAGGTTTACGCTTGTGCCTTGGAGGCATCGTAGTTAACCTTCTCTTTCTTCTCCACCACTCTCTTATTATCTACCAATAATTTGTTCAGTTACTCAGTCTTGAAGGTGTCCATCTGGTCTGCAGGAACAAATTGAGAGGGGTCCCGCTATGCAGTTTGTAGGGTTATGAGCCTCTCTTGGAGTTTTGCTAACTCCGCTTTCTCGTGCTCAGCCCTGATTTCTGCCATGACCAGCTTTTCCTTAGTAGAGATGAGATCTAATTGTGCTGCCATGACATCTTGTGGGATGTTAAACAAGGATGTCATTACTTATCTTATTTGTAGCAACCGATCAAGCACATCCTCATGCTCTGCAGGGGTCATCAAGGGACTAGCTAATGTTTGAGCATCACATGCTCTTGTGAAGTCTGTCNGGGACTAGCTAATGTTTGAGCATCACATGCTCTTGTGAAGTCTGTCAATGGCACAACAAGGACATTGAAGGATTCTTTGATGTGGTCTATGACCACTTCTGCTGCTCCTTCTACATCATGGTACTACATGACCACCACTATAGCCCCTTCACCAAGCTCAAGTTGCACCTGAAAGGATGCAGCATTCCCTGAAATCTATTGTGACCAATTAGTCTCCCCTTCTCTTGTCTGAATGGACACTACATCCCATGCGTGATCTATAGAGACAATGGGACGTACAGTATCATCGATGATGTGGAAGAGATTAACATCATTACAACTCCCTCAACTGACCATCTCAACGATGGCCCTGAGATGGCTCATTGATGGTTGATAATCCTATGGTGGTGGTGGTTGGTCTCGCTGGCTTATGTTGGGCCCTGCTTCTTGTTGTTGATTGGGCCTTGAGCTTGGGAGTTGGCTAGGCCCTGCAGTTTGAGTTGCAGTGGTCCCCACCATTTGTTCTTGCTCTTGCTCGAGCTCTAGCTCTAGTGTCTCACTAGCATTTTTCCTTGGAGCTGGTGGCTTCAGTAGTTCAGAGAATGAAGCATTTTGGACTCTTCTAGGAACATCATTGGTATACCCCAGAAGTCCAGCACACTTGCATAGCTTCGTAATGAGACAAGGGAAAGGCAACGTGGACTTCCCTATCTTGCATTCTTCAAATCACCTTAAGATGTCCATGAGATATAGATGGGGTAGGTTAGCATTAACCTTTCCCATCAAGATCATGCTTCTTCTTGCTGCATATGTTGAAATCCTATTTAATACTTTTGTGGGGAAGATGTGATAAGTTCCAATCTTAAAGTAGATTCTCTCTTCCAACGTCAATTATCCATATATCTTATCTTCTTTACCATATGCCTTGTCCAACCAAACCTTTCCTGCATCACCATCAGAGCGAGTGGACAAGTGAGCAACTTTTAGCCCCATATTCGGAAGGTTTAACACTTCCGAAATGGCCTTGATGAAAAAATCAATAGACACACCATCGATGTCAACCATGGTGCCTTCTTTTTTATTGTGCCAAAATTGGTACATTTCTCATAAGCACCAGGCACTGCTTTTGAAGAGGATAGGCCATAATGGGGACCCTTTGAGTTGGTCCTTGATGACCTCAGGAGTGAATTTTGTGAAGGATCTAAAGTTCAATTCCACAATCACTGCAATTGATGTGGACCTTTCATGGATGGCCTGAACACACTCTGGGGGCAATGTGAGGTGTTTTCCCTATTTAGACACTGCAACAGCTCCACCTTTTACCTATTTCAATTGTATAGCAATAGGAGTCTCTTGATGGATACTGAAGGATTGCACCTCCTGCTCTATATGTTGTTCGGCAGGTGCCTGTCCTCTACCTCTCTTGGGTCACTTAGACACACCTTGAGAGGGACCTTCTTATTGTCCACGCTTTGGGACCATCTACAATCACATGGGGCCAATCATTAGTAAGGTTGCTTACCAAAGTTAAGTTATACCTTACTTCTTACCTTAATGAATTTTTTCTTATTTCGTGTGATTTTAAAGTTAGGAATTTTTATGGAAATGTCACCAAAAGGTTTTAATATTTGGTCCACTTTGCTTAGGTGGTTTCAAAGTTTAATTTCCTGGTGTAGATAAGGAGATGAAATTTTTTTTGGCACATGTTTATTATTTTTATAACTAATTACCCTTGATAGTGTCCCTTGGGCGATGATGAATTTCAAAAAATTTATATGCAATTCAACANCGACCTGATATCGGGTCCTATCGAAAATAGGGTACTTGGAAAAATCTATAAATTTTTGAAACTCCAAGGTATAAAATGAGGAATTTTAGGTCAATGTAAAGGGTCCAGGGTAATATAAACTAGTCCTGAAGGCACAAAAAATATAATGGTATAAAAGCTGACAATGAAAGTTATGAAGAGTATGAGGAAAAAGGAAATGTGTTAGCTCATAGGAACGTTTGAATTGGAAGGATGATAAGGGAAAGAAGAACGTTGGTAATACTTGGAGGATATTAGATGATGAGCGGGAGATGTGTTATGAGTGAAAATTACAAGGGTTATGCAAGTGGGTCCTCCCCAAAGTAGGTTTCAACTTATAATGCCCTTGCGTAACCACACCTTAAAATGTCCATAGGCACTAGAAGGGTTAAATGTAATCCACACCAATTTCACAAAACACACACATGTAGATAGCACTGCAATGAGATATGAATCCCATGCTACCTAATTCACGAGTCACAAATACATGAACAACGAGGTGAGGCGAATCATAGAATGGATTGCAGAGATTGGAACATGAGGTAACTATCTCAGGGCATAATGAATCCTACATGTAAGGCATGATTAGTGTGTCATTAGCCTGTCACTCCAAAATCAGGACCAAGTCCATTCCTCTAATCAGTTTCATTGCATTACTTCATCCCAATGAGAGATAATCATAAGAGCATCATGATAGCAAGGCGTACGATCACTTGACATTTCATACAAGAGAGGAGTGAGTTGGAATTTCCTTGTGACACTCTTTTTTTTGAAGTATTGCTTTATCTAGAGAAGCCAGCTACCTTCAGGCATGATAACTCCTACATATCTCACCAAAGAGATTCCACAAGTTCCCTTGATGTTACACCCTGGCCATTCCTGCTTGGTCCATCCTTCTTCGCTCTTAGCATAATGAGCACAAAATTACTTTAAGTTTCAATGATGTCAAGCATATCATCAGACCCAAAGTAGAACCTCTTATTAATAGAATGGATGGATGGATGTTGTGGACTTGCTATTCAAATAACTAGTCACCTAAGACTTGGTAGCGTAGAACAACACCTCAACCAATGAGTCACATGAGCACTTTATTTGTAGATGAGATTACTCAAAAAAAGATAAAATAATAAATTAAAAAATGAAAAAATGAAAAACAAAAAGTTGTAAAATTAAAGAAAAGAAAAAATATTTATTAATCTCACTTGTTAGAATGGAGGATACCCCCCATAACTAAACCTTTGAGCATGGCTAGGATTAATAAATGGAAATTTTGGATCCTTGCATGTTGGAAATATTGGGACCTAGTCATATCCAAACCACTAGGATTCACACACTTGATTAGAGTTGACATAGTGGGGAAAATTATAAGATGTGGTTAATTTATAAGGAGTTGACCCACTATGGTACTTGTGATCGTAAGATGGTATGAAAGGATCAACATATCTTCCCATGTGGTGATATTCATTGGGCTGTATGGTTTTTGGAGTATTGATTGGTGGCCATGAGAAAGTAAGATGGGGCGTTGGGTTTGTGGAGGAAGATGCACCATAGTGTTGGACTTGTGCTAGGTTAGAGGATATAGTGGGCTCGGAACTGTCCTATCCCTTCTTACGATCATGTCGAAAGAAGGGGCGTCTTCGATGTTGAGGAGAGTTCCCACTGCTATTGTCAGCAGAAGAATAAGTAATATTCATGGGTTACGATTATGGTGCAAACCCTTCTGGAACACTTGGTGGTGATGTAGAAGGAGGTGAAGGATGAGAATGTTGAAATTGAGAAGAAGTATAAGGTACCCAAGGTGGTGGTTCTATTGGTGAGGATATGGGTTGATAGTATTGAGGAGAATTATAATAATGTGGTGAGGGAGAAGATGTTGACCTAGTTGGGGAAATAGGATGTTGAACTTGATAAGAACTTGAGTTCAGATGATATGAAGGGTGTAACCAATTTGGGGGTGGCCTCCCCCATGACTAGGATTTTTGCCACTGTGATTGAACACAGTATTTCTGTACGAACTTTGGATGTAACACTCTTCCCCAATGCTCCTATAAATGTGACAAGATTGGACATTGGCCCTTGGGATGATCATACAGGCAAATGTTGCATTGATACGTATGATTGGCAGTTGAGATCTTATTTTCTTTAACCCTTCTTTCCGATTGTATAAAGGTGTTTTGTCCTATTTCTTGGTTTTCCATGACTCTACCTCCAATAATGTTGGCATATTCTCCACATTTTTTATGCATCCTTTCCATCATCTTATTGATCTTTGCTTTAACTTCATCCAATAATTGTAGTACTAGCAAAGATGGTTCCACCTCCTTGCGGTGAGTTGATTTCTCCTCTTCATAATCATGGGCCCTTATTGGTTTTTGGGCCTGTTGAGATTTTTCAGCATTCTCCCATTCAGCCATTTCTCCTTCTTCTTTTGCTACCCACTTGACAAGCACTTGGAATTGATGGGTTCATAGCTCATATAGTTGACCTTGGGTGTACATCCCTAGGATCTCCCTTGTTTGATTACGGAGCCCATCTATGATATGGTACATTAGCCTCTCTTCGGAGAACCCATGGCCTAAGAAGTTGTTTAACAATGCATAATATCTTTCTAAGGCCATGTCCAAGGGTTCATGTTGTGCTTGTTTTGACTCTTGGATTTGTCTCCTCAAGGCTGACTCCCTCCCATAAGTTTGATATCTTTCGTTAAATAGTTCTACCATTGTTGGCCAACGTCGAATTGATTTTGTTCGTAAGGACCTATACCATACTTTTGCATGGCCAATGAGTATCATAGGAAAGAGCTTAAGTTTTTTCCATCCATTATCAATGTTATTCCATACATAGGCATCATGGAAGGCTTGTAGATGATGTTGTAGATCTAAATCATAGCCTCCTAAAAACTTAGGAAATTTGTTTAAATCAAGCTTGGGTAGATAGCTTTCCTTGCGATGCCTACAGGGTATTTAAACAACCTCTTGTATTTGCATTAGGCTTGTAGTAGCCAGTAGGGGTTCATCGTCACTAGGTAGATTATGCATTTGTGAGTTGGGACGATGTTGTCTTTGTTTATGTTCATAGGAGACCCCTACATCAGATTGAGTACTCCAAACTCCATCTTCTTCATCATATAATTCATTGGTTCTCCAATGAATTGCCTTACTAGTTGTTGCATTATCGTAATCTTGTGAGAGAGACATTGTTGTAAATTTTTGTGTGACTTGTTTGTAATTACTTCCTTTCTAAAAGATGTATCGTTAATACTTTGTTACAATGATCTTGTATGATATAACTAATCTAGATAACTGGCACCATCCCCGACAATGATGCCAATGATGAGTGGCAAGGTATCCCTACACTCAACCATATGAATACGAGCATTTCACACATGATCCAATCGAACTCCGCAGAAAGGCTAGTTGTGGTATCTAGATAGTTACTTGTTGATCGCAGTTTGCTGTCTTCCCACCTGGACTAGTATTTGCTTTGTCATGTATCGTTTAGTCTAGAGTGAGGTGTATGATGTGTTCCTAAACTAATGCTACTCCTGGAGGTGATGGAAAATAATCTTAGCTAAGCTAGGAGAAAAAGGGAGAGAGAGAGCTATACTAAGAGGATATAGGGAGAGAGAGTCTAAGCTAGCCTAAGTGTAATGAGCATTCGTTCCTTAATCATCCATACACATCTTAGGCCTCGTGCATGACTACCACTGGGATTACCAAGTGCATGGCCCGAGTACGCTACTGGGATACCAAGCAGTCACACGTAGATGCTTGTTATTAAGTCATACTCATTCCACGTTTAATAATAATTAAAATTAAGTAATTAAAATAAGTGATTGTTGTAATGATGAAGTAATCTTGATCTTTATTTCTGGTCATGTGCGTGTCCAAGTATGCCACACTCGAATAAAGGATGCCATACAATTACAATCATCACACTACGAGCATGCACTGGGAGAAAGGGTTGAGAGGAACTACGAAATGAACTAACTTCTAAAACTAATTGAAAAACTAAGTGTTTCCAAACTTAAAATATTGACTCCTCTTGTGTGCCTACATGTGTATTTATAGGCTCACACAGGAGTCATGATATCGTGTATTTGATATCATTATTTGGGTTGCGATATCACGTACCCGATATCGTGGATCTGATATCGAGGGTTCGATATCACAGCTTGATGAATCACGATTCATCACTCATCATGATGTAGATGATATTTGATGTTTTTCAGCCATTATTACTCCTAGCAAACATGATGAAATGAAAATAACTTCTCAGTCTAAGTAACAATAAGCAAGTAGATGTATTCTATCCTAAGTAATAAGTATTCATTCATAGTCTTCTGGTCATGTCTTGGACTTATGCAGTTGCCACTAGGTTACCAAGTGGAGTTATCAATAAGTGAATGAAACAACATCACTACTGGGATTACCAGACAATCACACTTTAATGTTTAGAACTAGTCCTATCAATGCTGATGTACTAAGTACACATGTAAAGTAA
Source organism: Gnetum montanum (assembly GCA_015680685.1). Lineage (NCBI taxonomy): Eukaryota > Viridiplantae > Streptophyta > Gnetopsida > Gnetales > Gnetaceae > Gnetum > Gnetum montanum. The sequence continues at coordinate 918,647 of MNCI01002042.1, read as the reverse complement.
ATACTTGAAAAGATAAAGTGCTAACTAAGAAAACATGGACAAATATTCTAAGTATAAAGTAAACTAAGTGATGCTATAATGATGCAAAATAGCTTGATCTTTATTGCTATGCATAAATTATGTCCAAGCATAATCTGTTCAAATAAAAACACCGTTCACTATTTAACATCACACTACGGGCATACACTTCTATCGCTAAGCTACGAAACAAATTGATAGAGTTTAGTTACTATGGATTGAAAAGTTATGCAGATTGTGTGTCCAAGTGTCATATTTATAGGGTTGCACACACCTTGAGATATTGTATCAATGATGACATAGCATTTGCTATGATGTCGTACCATGATATCGTTGATATGATATCATTGTTGCAATATCATTACTCATCAAAAATTGACTTCATCAATCAACATAGAAAAGAGAGTATAGAAAAAGCCCCATAATTTTTCACATGCCTTTTCATATGTTCATCATTATAGTCAATCATGAAAAATTTTATTTAAATAAAGTTAAATATTATCATCATTATCTTAGGCTTGTTCCAACAAAATGGGGTTGGATACATGAGTTCTTTTCTTCCATTTGCCTTTATGAAGAGCTAGATCTTTATTTAATGATAAGCCCTTACCCATTTTCTTGTGACTATTGTACATCACATTTGAGGAATATCCTAACATTTGCAAAATCTGAAAAAGACCTCATCTATAATATTTAGCAAGGTTTTATATCTGGCTGTTAGCCTAACACTAACCCTCCTCCCTTTGTATTTGAGCTTAGGACTATCATTGACATTTCCTACTTGAGCCCACAAATATAAAAGTATTACTATAAGATATGAATTGAATGTTTAACCTTCATTAAAAGTTTTCTTACTTGAAGCTTTAACTAAAAAACATCTTTATGAATATGATATTTTACTATTGAAGGAATATTGTATATATGTTCTTGTCACTAGAAAATGACATAGGAAAACCTTTCATTTCTATAAGGTATTTTTCTATTAAAGATGTAGTCATTATGAGAATATCTATGTATGGTTAATACATATTTGGTTACTAACCCAAAGTGTTCAAATACCAAACTTTATCAAGTATCTTACTTAGTTAATCAAATTGAGGAAAACTTGAAGAATAGGCTATTCCTAGCGTGTATCAGATTCCATCCAATACCATTCATTCTTTATGGAGATTTTAATGCAAAAGTAGAAATAAATTTTTGAAATCCAAATATGTAAAAGACTCTTTAGAAGAAGACCTCAACTTAACAAAGATGTTTCCATTAATTCATTATACCATTCCATTAGCAAGTGCATATTTTGTCTACATCAAGTCATTAGTAGACAAGTTGAATTTCCAAATCTGAAAGCAAATGATACTAATGGATGGTATTCATCAAAAACAACAATTTACTAACTATGTTGCCATGATTACTGAAGATGAAACAACATCCTTATTTGTCAAGACCTTGGATTATATTTGATTTGATACTTGTTCCTTTCAAGTTATCAAGCTACAACTCTTACCATCCTAAATGTGGACATTCAACCACATTGCCCTTATGGTCAAACTATGACTACATCCTTCATTCCTAGAGAAACATGAAAATCATGAAGTTTCTTAACCCTTAGCCTATTTCTTAATTTTCATTCTTTATTTAATCTATATTTTTTTAAAAAAATTAATTAAATATTTTATGGTAATATAAATTAGAAATGAAGATTTTCCTTACCTCCACTCAAGTAACTAGAGGCATGTGATGTACATAGTGTGACTTTGGTTAGCACTTGTGATTGGTGATTGCTAGATTGTCATTTCACTTCTTATTATAAATAGATAATTTTAGTTTTTTCCAAATTACAAAAATTTAAGTTATTATTTAGCTTTGAAAGGTGATTCCAATGGTATTAATTTCATCTTGATCAAACATACACTTAGAAAGATATTGTAGTTTGAATTTTATCGAGAAACATGCCATATAAATCTAAATTTAGATAAGGCTAATAAAGTTTTTAAAAAATTTAAAAATTTATTTTTGTGCTTTTACATCTTGAACTTGAGACCTCTTGGCCTTCAACTAAAAGGCTTAAAAGTCAATTTGTCTAGCCACCAGAATAATTTATTAATTAGAATTATATTCGATAAAGGTTTAATTTAAAATTTATAAATAAGAAAACTAAATAAAAAAATATAAAAAAAGAAGATACTAGCTTACAGATGCGTAAGGGGCTATGCCCTAAGCAGCACTACAACCAAAGGGCGTGTGCATTTAAAATTTTGTATATAAAAAATAATTAAAAATTAGAAAAAAATAAAAACATCTGTAAGCAAGGCCTCATGCCTTACAAGTTGGACAAGTGCAAACCCTTATAAGACTACCTACAAGCCATGTAGGCCCTATGACAAGGGTCATGGAAGCCTTGTTATTAGGGTTGGTGCTAGTCTTACATCATGAAGCCTCCTAATATTTTATATTTTTAATTATATTATAATATTATAATTAAAAAATGTATCAATTGCGGTAACACCTATCATGTAGCTACAAGATGCCTATCACATAGGTCTCCTTAGGACACATACGATTGCACTTGCCCCTTGTATGCACTCCGAGATACATTATCGCCAATCTATCTTAACCTCTCATGCGTGGTGTTGTGTACTGTAAACACCGTTTGATGCTTGTCCACGCGCAGCACACAATCATGTGCCATGATTAAGCTACAACATCCAATTGTGTGCATCATGATGGGGTTGCAATTGCATTTGGAAATTACCAAAAACACTTTCTTGCTAGGCTGTATAGGCCATAATCCCTCCCTTTGACCACCAAGAGCAAACTATGCATGTTATTTTGATTGTTCTTTACTGTCAACATCATGTGCTTTGCTACTTTGAGTGTTGCCTACGATGCCATGTTCTTTGTTCCACCTTCTATGCAAGATGTGCTATTTTTGATGCAAATCCTAGTAGAAACTCTTGAACTCTTGTCTGATGACCGTAGTAATGGGGTGGTGACCTCGAGTTCTCTCTCTCTCCCTTTCGCATTTTCTGCCAGTCCTAATCATTGTCGTTGTCGCTTCATGTCCCGCTCTATTCTATTCAGCGATTTCAGCTATGTGTTTCTCATCCTGCGTCTGATCAAGTTCCCTGTATTCTGTGTGTATATTCTCCATTTTGGCACAAGAGCAGGATTTGTGTATTGTTGAGGATCTGTAAATGAAGGCAGAGCGAGGAACGGAGATTGGATTGGATCGGATCAGGGCACCCTAGCAGATCTCATTGCCTATGAGATCGGATCGGATCAAGGCACCTTTGCAGATCTCAGGCAGATCTTGTTGCCTATTTTGTTTTATGATTGTGGAAGAGAAGGCTCTCTGACCTATTTTAGATCAGCTCCTTCGGTTGCCATGTTGCCAGATGGTGGCTCCACTTCTTCCAAGCCATTCTACGAGCTTCCTGATGATTTTTTTGAATCTATCACCCACGACATTTCTAGCAGGTATGTCTTTGTGCAAATTTTAGGCTACCTGCCCCGCTCTTCTAGCTTTTTGCATCATGTCAACTCTATTTGGAAAGATTGTGGTTTGATAGCTTCACATGTTCGATATTTATCTAATTCTTTTCTATTTGTTGAGTTTATTAACTCAGAGATGGTCTTTGAAGCTCTTAGCATTAGTGTCTTTCACCATCGTCATGCTTTATTGATTATTCGCAAGTGGACTCCTTCTCTCAACCCAACTTCTCCTAAATTTCGGAAAGTCCCTTGTTTTGTAGAGTTACCGAATCTCCCCTTGATTTTCGAAAGAGTTGAAAGGGATATTGTGTCTCGCCTTGGATTAATCAAACACACTGAATCCTTAGGTACACCTAGTGGCCTTCGCAGGACTCGATATATGATTGAAGTGGACTTAGACTCTCTTAAACGAGAACTTATTTTGCGTGCAGGTGGTATTAACTATATGCAAAAGGTGGTCTATTACAACCTTCCCAACTCTTGTCACTACTGCCACCAAGAGGGTCATATGTTTGTCTCATGCCCCTTTATGTTACGAAAGAAGGCAGCGCAAGCACGATCACAACAATCCTCCCCTACTGATCCTAAGGTTTCCTCTATTAGCAACAAGGCTCCTCCCACACCTAGGTCTCAAAGTAAGGTTACCAAAAAGCCACCTCCTCATGCTTCTTCATTAGCTAAGGGAAAACACCCATACGTTTTTACGGCTTCTAACAACCCTCCTATTGATGATGATGGATTTCAAACAGTTCCCCTCAGTAGAAAACATTGGGGTATGCCTTTTACTAATGATGTTACACTTCAGTCCAACCAATCCACTCAAACTCTCTTACTCACCCACAATCCCTTTACTGCCATTGATCACAACCAGGAAATGATTTCTTTAGACATTGTTAACTCTACAACTAGGGCGGGGGCCTCCTCCCCCTTCTCTGGATGTTATTCTATTCTTGGAATGTTTGGGGGCTCTCCAATCACCTCCGAACATGGGTGGTCAGTGCTTTTGTTTGCCCTCGACCTTTGCTTCCTGACTTCCTTCTCCTGCAAGAGGTTAAAATTTCTACTCTGGATGCAATTATTGCAGGCAAGAGCATCCTACCTGACTCTATTGTCTTTTCCACAAATCATATTACTGGTCAAGGTGGTGCAACCCTTATTATCAATAAATCCTGGTCTAACAAAATTCTCTCTCATGGTAGTCACACCTCTTTTGTTTGGGCTACTCTTCAAGGCACTTCTGGTCCTTTCGGCATTTGTAATATTTATGCTCCCTCTACTCCTACCACTATGGCCAGTGTTTGGCAGTCTCTCCTTCACAGTTTGCCTAACATTCCTTGGCTCTTTGGAGGTGATTTTAATATGATCGAACATCCTTATGATAAAGTTGGTGGAGCCTCTTCTCAACTTACCAGCCTCGAGCTTTCTAGTTGGAGTGATGTTAAGGAGCACTTTTGTCTCTCTGATGCTGCCAGCTCTAACGTGAATCGTGAAGGTTGGTTTACTTGGTCCAACCTTAGGATTGGTGCTGATCGCATTTGTGAGCGACTTGATCGATTTTATTTCTCTAGTTATTCCTCATGGTTTTGTGATGGTCATGTTAAGGTCCACCTTGATGCTACCCTCTCAGACCACTTTCCAATTTCTCTCACTTTGACCTTTGGTTCTAAATCTTTAGCTCAACATCGCCAAATTTTTCACATGAATGCCTCTTTATTTCTTACTCCTTCTGGTAAAGGTCTTTTGACATCTCTTTGGAATGCCGAGAGAAGGCCATTAGGCAATTTAGGTTGGATTGACTGGTGGTTGCGTGCCATTTCTCATATTTGCAACTTTGCTCATTGGTTGGGCAAGCAATATGCTAAGAAACGTAGGTCTATTGAGGCGAATGTTAGTTCTGAATTGCAACAACTTAATTCTACACTTCAACATGATCCTTTTAATGTTGCTCTTAAACAATGGCTAACTTATGTTCGCTCAGTTAAACAAAAATGGGATATGTACTCTGCTAGAAGTGCTCTCATCAAGAGTTATCTCAACTGGTTAAAAATTGAGGGTGAACCCTGTAAAGAGTTCTTCAAATTTTTAAAGGGTAGAGGTACTTTCCCTACTATAGAACGTTTGGAAGTGAATGGCCAACTTACCTCCGATCCTCATGTTATAAATGGTTTTCTTGAACAACATTTTCAATGCCTCTTTGTCTCCAATGGGTTTGATTAGGATGAGTTTGCTACTAACTCAGATCACCTACCTAGTATTGTCCATAGCAGTCACAATCATCTTCTCGCTCAAGATATCTCTCTTTCTGAAATCAAGGTTGCTGTGTTTAGCCTCGCCAATGATAAAGCCCCTGGTTTGATGGCATCCCCATTGAGTTTTTTAAGAATCATTGGGATATTGTGGGTTTAGACCTCTCTTATGTTTTTGCAGAATCCATAAATCAATAGTCTCTCGGTCCTGAGTTAAATAGAGGTGTCATCCGTCTTATTCCTAAAACAAGTGATCCTTCATTGATTGGTAACTGGCATCCTATCACTCTCCTTAACTCTGTTTACAAGATTTTGGCTAAATGTCTTGCTAATAGACTAAAGCTAATTATCCCTCAGATCATTACCACAATGCAAACAGGCTTTGTTAAGGGTAGGTATATTCTTGATAATGTTGTTACGGCTTGGGAAGGTATGTAATGGGCCGAGGACTCCAATCAAAACATTACTTTTCTTAAGCTTGATTATGCTAAAGCGTATGAAAAAATTGAGTGGAAATTTGCTATTGCTTGCCTTCATAAATATGGTTTTCACATTAATTTTATTAAAATGGTGGAGACTCTTTTTGCCGACGCCAATGCCCTTGTGGCTACTAACGCTGGCTTAACTAATTGCTTCAAGCTTGAGCGCTCTGTTAGGCAAGGTTTTCCTCTTGCTCCTTACCTCTTCATTCTTGCTGTGGACTTTTTGTGTCATGCTATTCATAAGTATAAGGAACAAAATTTTCTTCAAGGTATTTTCATTGATCATAATGTTCCTTCCTTATTGAATATGCATTTTGCTGATGAATCATTCTTTATGATAAAAAATGATGCTCTTATTAATGATCATCTTTTTTATCGCATTGATCAATATTGTAGACTCTCTGGCTCTCAGATTAATTGGTTCAAAGCTTCTATCTTTTGCAACAAAGAGGTTCAAGCTTGGGTGTTGTCTAAGTCTTGGAAATTTTTAGGAAAGGATCAAGGTTTTAAGCTTCTTGGCATTCCCTTTTCTTTTGGCGGATCATCCAAAACATTATGGGATGTCATTGTGAAGAAACTTGAACAAAAGCTTATTAAGTGGAAGGAAAAGAAGCTATCTATGGCTGGTAAATTTATTGTCTACAAGCATATTCTCCAAGCTACCCATTTGTATTACTCTTCTTGTTGGGCTCCTAGCATCTCTGCTTATCGTCACATTGATCAACTAGTCAAACACTTTCTTTGGAACAGCAGCCATACTAAGAAAGGATTTTGTCGGGTTGCTTGGAACGTCTGTACTTCTCATAAAGAGGATGACGGTTTGGGCCTCATTAATTGCTACAAACAGGGCATTGTGTTATGTGCCAAATGGATGGCCAAATGCTTATTTGGCTTTGAATCTTGGAAGCTTCTTTTCCTTAAACACATATAGCTTGGGAAGCCCAAAGGTAGTAATTATTGGAATAATACTCATTTCTTTAACTGGATTCTTTTTCCCACTGGTATTACCATTTCTAGTTCTGTTGTCATCAAACACATTTGGAAGGCATGGTGTTATATCAGTTAGTTTTGGAACTTTAACACTATCACTATTTCTTCCTCTACACTTGATAAGCTTTCTCCTTGGTGGATTCCCATTCACAATGAACCTTGGGCCATTAAGCGTCCTCGTCTATGTAGCACTTGGGATAAGCTTGGCATCTCCTTCCTCTCCTGTCTTCGCATTCATAATCGTTGGATTACTTGGACTGAATGTCACCTTATTTATGGTATTAATGGTGCTCAAAAGTCTACCTTTTGTACGATTTTGGATAGCTTGAACAAAAGTGTTGTTATTCAAGACTCCCTTGGTGGTTTTTTAGATCTTTCTTGGATTTCTGGTCATCAAGTTTTTCCCTATCATTCTAAGATTGTTTACTCTCTTATTAATTCCACTACTAATATTTGGCCTAGATTCAACCATCTTTGGCAAGTTAATCTTAATGTGCAGGTTTGGAAGCAACGTATTCAGACTATTTGGACTACTCCTACTTCTTCAAAGATTCAACATTTTCTGTGGTATCTGATTCACCAAGGTCTTCCTGTGGGTGTTCGGCGCTCTCATCTGGGGGTTCCTGACCCGCGATGTCCTATTTGTCACAGGGAAGATGCATTTACTCACTGTTTTTTTTCTTGTCCCCTTGCTCATAGCTCTTGGATTTGGTGTGGCAGGTTTTTACAGGGTTTTCGACCAAGCTTGGATGAGGTTCTTTTTGGTGACACTCCGCATCTTCAAGGCTCTTTGATTTATATCTGGTGTCGCCTTCGTCCCCTTATTCTCCATGCTATCTGGAAATTTCGTTGTAATGTGGTTTTTCAACGTGATTCTCCTACTAATATTCTCTCCTTGTCTATTCAAGGAGACATTGTTCAACAGCTAATGCTGCAGTTGAGCTCTTGAACTTTTTCTCTCTCGTTTTTCCTAATTTCTTGTAGTTTCTCCTCTTTTGAGGTGAGCTTTTTCCCTTTGGCTGTTAGTGTCTCCTTCTTTGAGACCTCTTCATCTTTTTTGACCCTCTCTTTTATCCCCTTTGTACTATTTTCTTTTTTCTCTATTAATTAAATTTATTTTTTGGGGTCCGACACCCCCCCTGACCATAGTAATGGGGTGAGTTAATGATGGTTAAGAGTGCCATCAATCCTTACCTCCATTAGTGCTAATGATGGTTGGGCACATCATCATTTCATACCTCCATGACGTTGGTGGTGGCTGTGAATTCCATTAATTCATACTTGCCCTAGAGGGAAAAGTTTTATTTAAAAAAAAACTAATAAAAAGGAAAATCTAAAAAACATAGAAAAAGGGTTATCTTACAGTAAGTCTCGTAAAAACTAGATAACTAAATGTACCACTCCTAGAGTAGTATTGGGATGGATGATCTCTCGAAAAGCCTTGAAAGTTTTACTTGAAGTTTTGGCAATGAAATGACCATAACTTTTGATCTTGGAAGCCTTTTTCAATTAAAAAAAAAAAACTAATACCATTCAAACTCAATGGTAAGGTCAGATTAGGCATAGAAGATACCAAAAGTTAGATTTTTAAGTTTTCTTTTAAACTATGTCCCAATAACCTAGGGAACTCAAATTGGCCTGACTAGTGCATATAATGATCATTTTGGATGAATAAATAGTCAGTTCTAATATTCTTTGTCCTTCTAGTTCCAATGGTAAGGTTGAACTTAATAAATAGATGATAGTTTAAATCATACCTTAGTAAGCCTACTAACTTCTCTAATTTTAGATTTAGTAACCATCTTTAACAACTTAATGGTCGTTCTTGATAAATTTAACCTTTTCATTAGTCATGGACTATGACATTAGACATTTATCACATGGAAATTCCTTGTCTACAATCCATGGTCTATACAATAAAACATAGGTGAGCAACCCTTAGTTCATAATTAGTTACATTATTGGAGTTAGTGTCCTAATGGGGGTAGAATGATCATTGAGAGTTGGGGGAATGAAGCCAGACAGTTATCTAAGGAATCAAGCAATTAAAGGATTAATTGAAAAACCAACAGTAGAATGAAGACTTGAATTCTCTTAACAAGTACCAAGATACATTAAGTAGAGATTAACCATCATGGAAAATCATAGTTTTGTTCCATTAAGGCGTATGATATCTCTAAGAAAGAATGAGTTAGTAGAGAATCTAGGAACACTTATGAAGGTCATAATATATATTATATTTGCAAGGATCCTAACTAGTAAAAGACAATATTTTCACAACCTATAAATTTGTAAAGGTTTAATTATTTAATTTAATGCATGTGATCAATTCTTTAATGTTGTTAAATTGGTTTTAGTAGATTAGCTCTAATTTTCTTATTTAAATCAAAGGATTATATTACTATTGTAACAATTATTACTGTTATTTTGTTGTTGTTGTTGTTAGGTTCTTACATAAGTAAATACAATCTTCTTGTTAGGATATTTTGTTAAAGTTTTGTATCCTTTGTTTGACTACTTTTAGAGCTCAGTCATAGGTCTACTATATATTTTATGATTAAATGTTAAAATTCAATTACCCCTATGATAAACCACCATATGTTAGGTAGCTATATCGACATATCCCTATCAATGTAACCCCATTAATGCATGTCCATCAATGCATCCTTGAATGCATTAGTGCATATGTGTCAATGTTCTTTTGCCCAAAGGCTATAAATATGTGAGCATTTGCTACATATTTAGCACCATTTGATCAATAGTGTAGCCAAACTCTTGTAGTTTTCTTCCATAATTTTAGCAAACAATCAATGAATGCCCATAGCATGGATTTGAGTAAATTGTAAAACATCCTATTTGAATGGCATTGTACCTGGACATATTTCATGAATGACAATAAGATCGAGATTGATTCATATTCATTGTAGCACTTTGACTTAGAATAGATTTACTTTCAATGCAATTTACTAGTCCAAGTGGGAAGACATCAACCTACAATCAATGCTTAATAATCTAGATACCACACTAGTCTCATCCATAGAATTTGACTAGATTATGTGTATACGATTGTGATTTGTATGGTTGGACATAGGAGATACTTGTTGCTCATTATTGGCCACTTTGCCGAGGATGGTGCTAGTGATCTAAATTAGTTATATTATAATGATCAATGTAAGAGCATTAATGATTTATCTTTTAGGAAAAATTAATATTTTAAGTCTCACACATATTATTAACTAGAAACATGCCTTCTTCACATAGGGTCAATAGTCCATTACATGAAGAGAACACTAGTAGAAGAAATAATAGGATTTGTACTGAAGAGAATTAGAGTGAACCATTGCAATCAAGAGTTTCATATGCTCATTTTGACCCTCACTACAATCAACGATTATGTTTAACTATCATAGAAAATCATAGAGGAGATGAAACAAGTCCTAGAATAAGGAGGGCCTCAAGGCCTAGGATCTCCAGCAAACCTAGAAGAGGTGAACCAAGGGACCATATGGGAAGATATAGGAGCCATGGCAGTTCTTTTAGTTTACCATCTTCCTTTTCATCTTTATCATTTAGTCCTAACAAAGATGAACACAGGTATGAAGATAGAGTTCCACTAAGGGATCAAGATAGAGATAGAAATAGAGATCAACAACAAGATACAAGATACCAAATGGAGCATAGATAATATCATTATAATTGGACAAATACAAATAGAGATAGGAATTATAACTATGACATGTGTCATGATGATGAACCCTTGTTGACTACTAGAAGCATGATATAGATGAGGGTGGTAGTTAAAATACCCCTTAGGCATCAAAGGGAAAGATGCATTAAATAACTTGATATGAATAACATTTCCAAATTTAATGGAGGCTTGAATTCTAATCCACAACATCATTTACAAGCCTTCCATGATGCTTATACCTTGAAAAATATTGAAAGTAAGTGACAAAAGCTTAAGCTCTTTCCTAGGATTCTAACAGAAGAAGTTGAAAGTTGGTATATATTATGAGAATCAAATTTAATCCATTGGTGATCCACAATGCTTGAGCTCTTCAAAAAGAAATACCAAACATATTTAAGAATGTCCAATCTCAGAAAACAAATTCAAGGGTTGAAGTAAGAAAATCATGAATCCCTTGATGCAGCCCTAGGCAAATACTATTCTTTACTACATAGATGCATAGGCCATGGATTTTCTCAAAAAAAGTAGCTTCATCACATCATAGATGGGCTTTGTAACAAAACAAGGGAGACTCTTAGGATCTATGCCCAAGGAAGATTATTAGAATTAAGAGCCCATTGAATACAAGGGTTAATTGAACAATTGGTAATAGAAGAAGGAGAGTTGTGCAAAAGGGAGAGTGTAGAGGAATATAAACATGATCCAACCCTTTGCAAAAGAAAGATCCATATTTATGATCAAGAAGAAGAGTTAGCTCTTGATAAGTTGATTTTACATAAAACCTTACCCATACAAAAGTCTATGGCTGAGATTGATGTAATGATAGATAAGATATGGGAATTGATGGATGAATAAGTTACAACCAACTTGAAAATCATAGCGAAGAAGGTAAAGTAGGTAGGATTAATGGATCAAGACAAGAAAAGGAAAAAGAATAAGAAAACAAGTAGGGACACTTATTGGCAAAAAGGAAAAGTAGCTACAGTAGAAGAGTTTGCAAACTTAGATTTAGAGGAGAAGGATGGATGTGACATCTATCAATATGAACATCAAAAGGGTTATTTACTTATTATGTTACATCTACAAGAGTTTGGGGCTTTTACTTTAAACCCCAAGTTTGTGAAAAAGAAAATGCCTCAAAGATTACCTTATCCACAAGGTAATTATAAATAGTCCTACAACTAATGACACTATCCAAGTGGGACTCCTCCTCAACCTCAAGACTACTATCAATAATAATGAAAAAATCCACAATCATGGGGGATGCCATCACCAAACCAGAAATATCCCTATTGTCAGCTAAACCCTTATGGATACTCTATTCAACAATCTATTTCTACAAATGATTCTACTTTCCATGCCTCAATGTACTACTACTATTCTTTTGAATACCATCAACCCACAACATCTCATGTGGAATCACCTTCTCATGCCTCTCACCATCCATCACATACTTAATAACCTCATACTCTCCTCCTACATAGGTCACCACCAACAATGCAGGAAGAACTAGCATCATAACCTTAATAGAATAATTCTAGTAATGTTGTGACGATACAACACGATAACACTGTTAGTAGTTCTCAATAAAACCCTTGCAAACATCCTTTCTCTAGGGTAGTTTCGACATGTGTGAATAAAACTAGTAGACATACTAGCTCATTAGAACTAGCACAAGGACAATATGGTGCAACCTCCTTCCTCACAAAAACAATGTCTCCTAATCATCCATAAAAGCCAACAATCATCACCACTCCAAAACAAAACATAAAATTGATCTTGGCATGGTGGAGAAATAGAAAATTTCATGAATTACCAATAATGATAAGGGTGCAATTATGGATTGAAAGTTCAAAGTATTAATACGATGCCTATGCCAACCCATAACAAACTTGAGGAATAAGTGTGTGAGCAAAACCATTGATGAGCGACAAGGTACCCTTACACTCAACCATACGAATATGAGCATTTCATGCATGATCCAGTCGAACTCCAAGGACTTAGTGCTTATGCGCCCTAATGGAACACTCAGGGTTAATCAATTGTTGTCTTCCCAAACTTACTTGTATTGTCACGGTTGTATGGTTAAATAAGCTTGAGGTACATGATTTTTATAACTTTTATCTTTTTAATGTCTTATGCTAATAGGAGAGGAGAGAGAGAGATAACTAAGTGACTAATTTAACTTCACTACTGATTAACTAGGATTTAAACTAATCTTAACACCAGTATTCGTTCTCACTTGTCGTACACATCCTAAACTAGCACAACACTACTAGGATTACCAAACGCTAATCGTTACTGGGTTACCAAGTGTTACACGCATGCTTGAAGTGATTGCACTGTGTATGCTAACGCTAATCGTGTAAAGTGCATAAAATAAAATAAAATAATAAAATAAAATAAATGCAGAAGAAAATAAAATAAAGGAAATGAGTAAGAAAACAAATCCCAAGTGCTGCAAGGATGAATCCAAGAGCTCGTCTTTATTGCCATACACAAGGTGTGTTTAGGTACATAATGCTCAAATAAAGACCCATCCACACTTAGACCTCCTGTTGTAGGCACTTGGCTAGAGTTGTGCTACTTGACTCCTAAAAGACTTCCTCTTCTAAATTCTTCTTCTAAATTCTTCTTCTAAATTCTTCTTCTTCTTGACTCCCTTATTGTGTGCCTGGGCACTGTATTTATAGGCTTGGGAGCAACTACTCTAATAATTACAAAAAATGGCCCTCTAATTTTAGAGAGAAACTACCATTCTAATTTTAGAGAAACTGCCCCTCTAATAATAACCACTCTAATAATTAGAGTAATTGCTTTAATAATAACCACTCTAATTATTAGAGTAACTGCCCTCATCATCCATGTTTGTAGAATAGTCACTAAACCAAAAGACACATGGTGGCTAGAAAATGAGAATACCAAATCGTCCAAAAGAGATGCATGGAAATATCCAACCCAGTTATTAGTTCTTATTCTAAGAAAATGAACCAAATAGAAAACTTACAAAACAACATCTTATATCCTAACCATACACTAGAAGAAAGTGATGAACAAGGAGATCCAAAACTAAAATTGAACATAAAAGAAAAAAACATCTTTGGGCCCTCTCAAATAGAAATACCTTCTATTCTAGTTGAATGTATGTCTCCAAATGATCAAAACTTGATTATCATCTATATTAAATGGGCTAACAAGAGAAAACATAAATTGCTAAAGATAATGAATGAGAAACCTATAGTGTATGATCCAGGGAATGTATAGCCCATTTTTTAAATGCTCATCCATGAGTTTAGTTATGAGGGAGGTGCCCCATCTTGAATCAAGAATTGATAAGTGCATTTTCACTTTTTTTTTCCCAATTTTTTATCATTTTCTTATTTCTTCAAAATTTTCCAATTCTTAATATGTTTTTCATTTCTTGTTATTTTTTCTTTTCTTTATATTTTTTTTCTTGAGTTATTTCTTTTATGTTTTATGGATATTTACTATGTTTTTGTTAATAATGTTGTCAATCATGATCTAGAAGTCAACACCATTTGTTTGGTCTTTTTCTTATGCTATCAAGATGATTAGGTAAATAATTGTGTAAAGTAGTGATACCATGTAATTCATCCTTCTAGTGTCTATAAATGAGAGGTCTTTATGATGAAAGTAATATGGTTCTTCTCATATGAACTAAAATTAACTCATGATCATTATGCCTTGAAGAAAATGGGAAGGATCAAGGGAGAATGAAAAAGGATGTGACATCAAAGAGATTTGATGATTCATTGTACTTTCTCTATGGGTCTTATTATTTTATGTGTTTATATCATTACTCATGTTTTGATTTTGATTGAAGCATGTTCTCAAATAAGTGTTGCCTTGCTATGTCACTAGAAAGACATGTCACCCCTGCCTAAAGATAGTTCTTTAGCAAGAAAAGCACAAGTCACTCATTAATTAATTTATAAAAGAAATTGATTCTTAGGGTAACACCACTGGAAAGACATGTTGTCCATGCTTGAATGTAGGCTACTTCTAGGAATCCTAAAGGTCTCTTTGACTAGTGTCATTATGTGATTGGAAATACATCTTACCCATGCCTGAAGATACTCTGATGGGCTTAGCATTGGCTATTAGACTATAAAGACATGTTACCCATGTCTAAAGGCATCCCTCTAACCAATGGTCAAGTTTCCTTAATCTACTTCCTTATTTTCTTTTGTTAAGTAGTGATGTTTTCATATGGTTGTGGTGGTCTTGGGGTGGTAAGTTTGGAATGATGCAATGCAATGTCACTCACAAAGGTATGAACTTTGTCTAAAACTTAGACAAATAAGTATGATGGTCATCTTAATCACAATTGACACATGAACCTATTGTGGATGTGATAAGGTACCTCATGTTCCAATCTCTGCAATCCATTCTCATTCCATTATTTCCCTCAGTGTTACATGCAATTATGTGTCTAATGGTTTTGTATAGTCTAGTGTAGGATTCCAACTAAGGTAGTTATGTGTTATTTGGAATAATGGAATGATTCACATTTAACTTCTAAGATGACATAAACATCTATATGAGTGGTTATGAAAGGGCATTATGGTAGGAGATTGCTTTGAGGAGGATTCACTTCCTTGACCTTTGTTGATTATGGCTCTCAACTAAAACATTACATCTTCAAGGACATCATGGAAAACTTCTCTAAATTGATGCATGATTTTGAGCTTACTTCCCATCAGTTTTGATTAATTTTTAATGCTTTTATATTGAACTATCCTTCAAATTCAATATTTCTTAGTCATCTTGTGAACTAGACCTTTGATTTTAGTTGTTTGAAAACTTGTGAGCTTCCAAAGTTGAGCTCATTTGTCATGGGGGCTAAGGATGTGATTTTTTGAAAATTTTCTAACACCTCATTTTCAAACATTATGGTAACTAATAATAAAATTAATCAAAATAACTTAAATAACTTGATGACATTAGTTATCTTAGAGCCTTGGGAGCATTATTTCATAATCACCTTAACTTCAAATGCTAAATTTTTTTCAAATTTTAAGCTAAGGATCCAAAAAGGGTTAATAATTAAGTAAAAATTATCAAAACTAATGTTGATCCTTTGGTGATTGTAGATAATGCTAAAAGAAATGCTTAGGAGTGAAGGTCTTTTGTAAGGAAAGTAAAAGAGGCTAGGATGAGGACATGCCCATGGACAAGTAGCACATATAAGAATTAAAGCTCAAACATTACATGTTCATTGGCTAGAAATCCATGAATTGATGAGGAGAGATTTTAGTCTATTATTCAAAATTTTACATAAAAAGAGAAGCACCAACATAACAACCAAGGTAGAAAAAGACTGCTACCACTATCGACAATAAGAAGATTCATCATTAGTGGATTTTTGAAGACTTTCACAATGAAACTTCATCCATTTATATATAACTCAAGGATAAGTTTTTAGTTGGTAATGATGGTATGATAAATCACCATATGTTGGGTAGTTACATCGATGCAACCATGTTAACGCTTCCTTGGATCCGTTGGTGCATATGTGTCGATGCTCTTTCATCTAAAGCCTATAAATTTGCAAGCATTCGCCATTAATAATGGAGCTAAAGTCTTATAGTTTTCTTTTTTAAGGTTAGCAAATAGTCAAAGAATGCCCCTAGTATCGATTTGAGTCAAGTGTACACTATCTTATTAGAATGACATTATACTTGAACACATTCTATGATTGACAATAATATCAAGATTGATTCATATTTACTTTCTCTTGGTGTTTACATGTTTATGCTTGAAACTAGACATGCTCATTCTGCCAATTCATTAATATGCATGGAAATTTAAATATTAACTAAGTACATGAAAAGTAAATTGCATGGAAAGTAAATCTAATCTAAGTCAAAGTGTTGCAATGAATAAGAATAAATTTCGATCTTATTGTTGTTCATGAAATGTGTCTAGGTACATTGCCACTTGAATAAGACATTGTACAACTAACTTGGATGCACACTACGAGCACTCATTGACTGTTCTCTAAGACTACAAAATAAAACTGCAATAGTTCGACTACTCTATTGACTAACTTATGCCAAAACCATGCACTCAAGAGTTATATTTATAGGCCGGCACACATGCCATGATATTGAATATCCAATATTGTTTCTTGGGCCCTAATATCAGGTATTTGATATTGGACACTTGACATCAGAGCTAGGGAAAACACAATTCATCATACCATGACAACTAAATGAAAAATCGTGCTTGAGCAAACAATAGGAGGAACATGTTCCTTACAAAATATTGGGAAGGTATGGGATTATTGACTAACACTAACTATTGACTAACTCTGAGTGCCACATTACAAAATTTTATTTGAGTGGATGCATACAAAATGATAGAGTAACAAAAAGACTAGACAAACATTGAAGATTACAAAATTTGCAGAGGTCTTCAAAAATCTACTAAAGATGATTCTTCTTGTTAACACTGGAGGTGGTAGACTTCCAACCTTGATTATTATGTCGATGCTTCTTTGGTTATGTAGAACATTTTTGAAAGATGGACAAAAATTTCTTCTCATCATACCATGGATCTAGGAAATATGAGATGTTTAAGTTGCTATCTTATGTGCTATGATTTGTCCATGGGCATATCCTCCATTGTCCCCCTCTTGGCTTTGTTTTCATGTCTGGAAAAAGACCTTCTTCCTTAAGCATTTCTTTTAGCATCACTTGCAATCACTAAAGGATTAACATTAGTTTTGGTAAATTTTTCCTTAATAATAAACCCTTGTCAGATCCCTTATTTTGTGTTTAAGCATTAGGTGATGACAACGTACTATGCCTAAGGCCATGAGGTAACTAAAATCATGAAGTTATTCAAATTATTTTGATCAGTCACTATTAGTTACCATGATGTTCGAAAATAAGATGTTAGAAAAATTTCAAAGTAGACATTCCTAGCCCTCATAACTAATAAGTGTAACTTTGAAAGCACATAAGTTTTCAAATCATTGAAACCAAAGGTCTAACTTAGAATATGGCCAAGAAATATTAATGGATATGGAAATAGAAAAGTAGGAAAAAGTAATGAAATAGATGAGAAGTAGTTCTAAAAGCATGCATAAATTCAGAGAAACTATCATTGATGTTTTGGAAGATGTGAAGGTTAGTTCAAAGCCATGATCAACAAAGCTTATGCAAGTGGATCCTCCTCAAACTAGGCTCCTACCATAATGCCCTTGCGTAACTACTTCTATAAATGTTTGCAAGCACCCAAGAAGTTAAATATAAACCATGCCTTTATTCCAAATAACACACAATTTCCATGGTTGGGATGTTGTACTATATTACACAAAACCAAAAGGCTTATAATTGCATGTGGTAGTGAGGTGAATAATGGGATGAGAAGGAATTGTAGAGACCGAGATGTAAGGTACTTTACCTNTAATAATAAACCCTTGTCAGATCCCTTATTTTGTGTTTAAGCATAAGGTGATGACAACGTACTATGCCTAAGGCCATGAGGTAACTAAAATCATGAAGTTATTCAAATTATTTTGATCAGTCACTATTAGTTACCATGATGTTCGAAAATAAGATGTTAGAAAAATTTCAAAGTAGACATTCCTAGCCCTCATAACTAATAAGTGTAACTTTGAAAGCACATAAGTTTTCAAATCATTGAAACCAAAGGTCTAACNTTATTGTTTTTTTTTTGAATTCTTGGATGGGAACCACACCATGCAAAGAATTTTAGATTCCTGTTATTGGTCAATGGAGGAGTGATGATATGTTCCAAGAGGAGTCATAAACCACATGAAGGAAGTCATGAAGAGAATCCAACAAGTCTCCTTGAGGTCACACCCTTTGCCTTTCCCACTTGGTCATTCCATCTTTCTTCAAGGTACAATGATCATTGATTAATGTTAGTTTCATGAAAGAAGAACCAAATTGTTTCCATGAAAAAGACCTTTTATTCAGAAAACTGGAGGGATGGATGAGGTGATCTCACTACTTTACACAATTACTTACCCAATCATCTTGATAGCATAGCACAAAAACCCAACACATAGTGTTGAATTCTACATCATGAATTAGCAATGTTATTAACAAAAACATAAAATACATTCATAAAACATAAAGAGAATGACTCAAGAAAGGAGAAAAATATTAAGAAATGGAAAACATATGAAGAATTAAAATTTTTTGGAAGATATAGGAAAATGATAAAAAATTGTAAAACAAAAAAGGTGAAAAATACTTATTAGTTCTATAAGATATATGCATCTAAGTCCTCTATTTGGTCCATTTTGTTAAGTCTAAAACTAATAAGCAAAGCAATTGTCTTCATGCATCTTTGAAACAATCTTATAGTCTCATTTTCAAGCCACTGGGTGTCTTCTAGTTTAGTGGCTACTACGTAGGTTGGTATTTGCTCACACACTTACTCTTGAAATCTATTGTGGGCTATGTTAATATTTTAAATTTTTGGCCAACAACTACAACCTTTATTATTAGTAGTGATGCATGGATTCTTCTATCTCTCCACAGCGATAGGTTCATCGTTTATGTCTTATGTTGGAGTGGTGATGGTTGTTGGCTTTTACATATGATTAGGAGGCATTGTTCTAGCAAGGAATGATGCTGCACAAAATTGGTCATGTGCTAGTTTTGATGTGTTAGTAGGTCTATGAGTGTTGTGCTTATGTGTGGGAACCCTCCTAAAGAAAGGACATTTTCGAGATTGTGGTTGAGATCTACTAGCATTATCATTTTTGTGTATGTTCATAACATAAGTGCCATTCTTTCATTGATGTTGTGGTGCCAAACCTTACTTGGTTGTTGGTGGTGACATATGGTGGAGGGGAGCATGAGAATATTGAGGATATGATAGATGGTGAGAGGTGTGAGGTGGTGATCTCATGTAAGATGTTTCTGGTTGATGATATTCAAGAGAGTGGTAGTAGTGATTTGAGGTAGAAGAAGTAGAACTATTCAGGGAAATAGATTGTTCAACATAATATTCATATGGGTTCAGTTGGCAGTAACGGTAGTGTTGGTTTGGTGATGGCCTCCCCCATGATTGTGGGTTTTGCCACTACATTTGATAGTAGTTTTGAGGCTAATAAGAAGTCCCACTAGGATAGTACAGTTAATTACCTTGTGAGTATGATAATTTTCTAGGCATTTGCTTTTGTATGAACTTTGGATTCAATGCAAAAGACCCACACTCATGTAGATGTAACATGATTGGGCAATAGCCCTTTGGATGGTCATATAGACAAATGTGACATTCATCATCCTTTTCGATGGTTGAGTTTATAGCCTCTTCTTCTACAACCATTTTTCCTTTTTGCTAATAAGTGTTCTTAGCTATTTCTTGGTTATTTTTCCTCTTTTTGTTGTGATCACTTGATTTGGTATAACTTTCTCATCCATTCTAATATCTTATCTCGATTTAATTCAAGCTCATTAATAGAATTTTGTTTTGGCAAATTTTGTTGTAAAATCACCTCATCAAGAGTTGCCTTTTTTTCCCCATCATAGATATGGACACTTTTCTTTTAAAGAGTTGGGTCTCCGTTATTTTCCTCTACATTCTCTCATTTACATAGTTATTCTTCTTTTGTCATCACTTGCTCAGTTAGCCTTTGTGTTTGATGGGCTTTTAATTCATATAATTGACCTTGAGCATACATCCCAAGGGTCATTTCATTACGAAGCCCATCTATGATGTGGAAAAATTGCTCTTTTTGAGATAAATCATGGCTAGGACATCTATGTAGTAGTTAATAGTATCTATCCAAGGCCACATCCAAGGGTTCATGATTGCTTCCACTCTTGGATTTTTTTCTTAGGTTGGACACTCTCCCACATGTTTGTTATTTTTCATTGAAAAGTTCCAGCATTGTGGACCACAAGTGGATGGAACTTGGTTCCAATGATCTATACCAATTTTCCACTTTGTCAATTAGTATCCTAGGAAAGAGCTTAAGCTTTTGCCACCCACTTTCAATGTTGTATAAGGCACAAGCATCATTGAAGGCTTGTAGATGATGTTTTGGATCAGAATCATAGCCTCTTGCAAACTTAGGGATATTATTCATATCAAGCTTGGGTAGGAAACTTTCCTTGCTATGCTTATGAGGTATCTCAACTACCTCTATGATCTACATCAGGCTCTTAATGGCCAATAAGGTTTCATCATCATCAAACATGTTGTGATCAAGATTTCTATTTCTGTTCATTTGCTTGTGATGATCTTTTCTATGCTCATTTTGATGTCTTTGATTTTGCCCTTGGGTTAAATTTCTATCTTTCTCTTGACCCCATAGTGGAGCTCTATCTCCATACCTACATTCATCTTCGTTAAAACTAGATGTTGAAGAGGAAGAGGAAGATGAGGAATTGGGAGAATCATCATGTCTCCTATAGTTCTTCCAATGGTCCCTTGATTTATCTTGTCTAGGTTTAGAGGAGGTCCTAGGCCTTGAGGCCCTTCTTGTTCTAGGACTTAATCCATCTCCTCTAGGATTTTTTGCACCAGTTGAACATAGTCTTTGAATGTAGTAAGGGTCTAAATGAGCATAGGAAATCCTTGCATGAGGTTGTTCACTCCAATTCTCTTCAATATATATCCTATCATTTCTCCTATGAGTGTTCTCATCATACAATGCTAATGAGTTATCATTTTGTTGGCTGCGATATAATTAAGAGGTAGATATAATTTCTTTCAAGTGTTTAGTTTTAAGTAGTTCTTCTCTCAACCCTTCTTTTCAATGCATGCCCGTAGTGTGGTGATTGTAATTGTACGACATCCTTATTTGAGTGTGACGTACTTGGACACACACATGACCAGCAATAAAGATCGAGATTACTTCATCATTGTAGCATCCACTTAGCCTATTTATTTATTTAATTGTTATTTACTACTTTCTTAGTTAATATCTCTTCACCCTAAACTCCTTTTAAACGTGGAATGAGTACGACTTGATCACAAGCATTTAAGTGTGACTACTTGGTAACCCAGTAGCGTATCTAGGATCTATGCTTGGTAATCCCAGTGGTAGTTGTGCACGAGGTCCAAGATGTCTATGAATGATTGAGGAACGAATGCTCATTGCACTTAGGCTAGCTTAGATTCTCTCTCACCCTCTCTCTCTTAGCTTAGTTAATATTATTTTCCATTATCTCTAGAAGTAGTATCAGTATAGGAACACATCATACACCTCACTCTAGACTAAACAATATGTGACAAAGTTAACACTAGTCCAGATGGGAAGATAGCAAACTACAATCTAAGAATAACTGTCTAGATACCACAACTAGTCCATCTGTGGAGTTCAACCGGATCGTGTGTGAAATTCTCGTATTCGTATGGTTGAGTGTAGGGGTACCTTGCCACTCATGATTGGCGCCGTTGCTGGGGATGGTGCTAGTTATCTAGATTAGTTATATCATACACGGTCTTTGTACAGGAATTAACGATATATTTTTTTAGGAAGATATAATTATAAAAATTCACATACAAATTCACACACAATTTCAAAATCATGCCTCTCCTACAAGACTATAATAATGCCACATCTAGTGAGGTAGTTCATTGGAGAACCAATGAACTATATGACAATGAAGATTAGAGTATGCAATCTGAGGTGGGGACTTCTTATAAACATAAACAAAGGCAACATCGTCCCAATGCACAAAAGCATAACTTACCTGATGATGATGAACCCCTACTGGCCACTACAAGCCTAATGCAAATACAAGAGGCTGTTCGAATCCCCCGTAGGCATCGTAAAGAGAGCCGCCTACCCAGGCTCGATTTAAACAACTTTCCCAATTTTTTAGGAGGCTATGACTTAGATCCACAACAACATTTACAAGAATTCTATGATGCTTGTACATGGAAAAATATTGATAATGGTTGGTAAAAACTTAAGCTCTTTCCTATGACACTCGTTGGCCAAGGAAAAGTATGGTATAGATCGTTAAAACCAAATTCAATACGACGTTGGCCAACAATGGTAAAACTCTTTAA
>MNCI01002042.1:882146-895373 GCA_015680685.1 Gnetum montanum | reverse complement strand
ATCTCAAGGAGGAATAACCATCTTTGCCAGTACAACAATCATTAGAAGAAGTTGAGGAAAAGATTAATAAGATGTTGGAATGGACGCATAAAAAGTGTGGAGAATATATTGATATTATTGAAGATAGAGTTTTGACAACTCGAGAAGCAGGACAAAGTATCATTAGACAATCGGAAAGAAGGGATGAGGAAGATAAGGGCTCAATTACCAATCATATGTATGAATGCAACATTTTCCTGTATGATCACCCCAAGGGCCAATGCCCAATCCTGTTACATTTATATGAGCATTGGGGAAACACATTACACCCAAAGTTTATACAAAGATACTGTGTTCAATCACAATGGCAACAATACCAGTCATGGGGGAAGCCATCCCTAAATTGGAGATACCCTTCATATCATCCGAATCCAAATGCTTATCTAGTCCAACATCCTGTTTCCCCAACTAGGTTAACATACTCTATCTCACCACATTATGATTCTCCTTGGTACTATCAGCCCATGTCCTCAACACAACCACCACCTTGTGTACCTTACACTTCTCCTAATTTCAACATTCTCATCCTTTTCCTCCTTCTACATCACCACCAACTATTTCTTAAGTGTCTACACCACAGCAACAACCCACGAACGTTACTTGTGCTACTATTGCCAACAGCAATGAGAGACCTCCTCAACATCAAAGGTGTCCCTTATTTAGACATGATTGTAGGAAGGGACAATAAAGTTCCAAGGCCATTGCATTCTCCAACTTAGCACAAGTCCAACACTGTGGTGCACCCTTCTCTTCAAACCCAACGCCTCATGTTACTTCATCAAGGCCACCAATTAACACTCCAACAACCATACGGCCCAATGAATACATCCATGGAGAGCGACATCCCAATCCTTGCATACCATCTTACGGTCTCAAGTATCATAGTGGTTCAACCCTTTACTAGGGAACCACACCTTATAAATTACCCCACTATGCTTACTATAATCAAGTGTGTGAACCCCAATGGGGTAAGTATGATCAGGTCCCAGTATTTCCAACATGCGNTATAATCAAGTGTGTGAACCCCAATGGGGTAAGTATGATCGGGTCCCAGTATTTCCAACATGCAAGGATCCTCATTTTTCATTTATTAATCCTCACCATGCTCAACCGTTTAGTTATGGGGGATATCCCCCATTCTAATAACAAGTAGGGTTAATAAATATTTTTTATTTTTCTTTAATTTTAGAATTTTTTGGTTTTCCAGTTTTTCATTTTTCAATTTCTTGTTTTATCTTTTTGTCTTTTTGTATTTTTATCTTTTTATAAGTAATCTCATCTATGAATAAAACACTCATATGGCTTGTTGGTTGAGGTGTGTTCTATGTTATTGAGTCTCGAGTGATCAATTATTTGAATAGTCAGCCCATTACACCCACTCATCCATTCCATAAATAAGAGGTTTTGTTTGAGGGTACAATGATATTCTTGACATTCTTAAAACTTAAAATTAATTTTGTGTTCATTGTACCCGGAATGAAGAAGGATGGATAAAGAGAGAATGATTAGGGTGTGACATCAAGGGGACTTGCAGATTCCCTTTGGTGATGTCTGTGGGAGTTATCATGCAATGTGGTTGTACTAAGATCCTTGTAGATATAATGAAAAATGGGGGTAAGAGTAATGAAAAGGGAACTTAAAAATACAATGCTATTTTAGGGGGTTCCACTAGAAAGATATGCACCCATGCTTGAAGGTTGGCGGCTTCTCTGGATTTAGCAATTGGAAAAAAGAAAACAAAGGAAGTGCCACAAAGCAAAAATCACTCCTCCCTTGAACAAAATGCCAAGTGATCGTACACCTTGTTGATCTAGTACTTTCATAGTTGTTCATCATGGGATGAAACAATGCAATGTCACTAATAAGAGGAATGGACTTAGTTCTGATCTTGGAATGACAGGTTAAGGACACATTATTCATGCTTTACACGCAGAATTCACTGTGCCTTGGGTCAGTTACCTCATGTCCCAATCTCTACACTCCCTTCTGTAGTCCATCTCACCTCACTGTTCATGTAATTGTAGCTCATGTCTCATATAGCATAGAATTCTTACCTCATTCTGGTGATACTTACATGTGTGTGTTTTGTGGAATTAGTGTGGATTACATTTAACCCTTCAAGTGCCCATGGACACTTTTAAGTGTGGTTATGCAAGGGCATTATAGGTTGGAACCTGCTTTGGGGAGGACCCACTTGCATAATTTTTGTAATTTGCACTTATAACCCATCTTCCACACACCATTTATTACCCTCAGCATATTTTCAACAATGTTCTTTCCCTTATTACTATCCCTCCGAATTCCAACATTCCTATGAACCATCACATGGCCTTTTTCTCTCCCTTACCATCCAAAGCCTTTAGCGATCAATTCCACCGACATATAATTATTTGTGCCTTAAAAACTAACTAAATTACCCTAGAACCCTTTAACACTTACCCACATGTCCTTAATTTACATTGTTAATTTTAGAAAAATATTAAAAAATTCGGTATATTGTGTTGTGCCTTAAATATCGATAGGTCGTGATATCGCCTCACATACACCTATATATACGTGACTACCCCCACACCACTTACCATCATTTTCAACTATTCATGTGAGGGAGTTTTCCAAATTTCTCTCTATGACTTGTGATTGCGCATCCCTTGCTTTCATACCTATATCTCGCTCGCTGGTCCTTCGATTTTCATTCCATCTAAACCCACTTGAACCTGGAGTAT
This sequence comes from Gnetum montanum, assembly GCA_015680685.1. Classification (NCBI taxonomy): domain Eukaryota; kingdom Viridiplantae; phylum Streptophyta; class Gnetopsida; order Gnetales; family Gnetaceae; genus Gnetum; species Gnetum montanum. The sequence continues at coordinate 892,611 of MNCI01002042.1, read as the reverse complement.
TCAGCCTAGTCGTGGGGGAGGGGCACATGCCGAATAGCGCATAAATTTTTTGAAGTTTATCATTGCCCGAAGGACATTATGAAGGGTAATTAGTTATAACATTAAGGATAAATGTGCCAAAAATAATTTCATCCCCTTAGTTAGACCGGGAAACTAAATTTGGAAACCACCTAAGTAAAAAGGACTCACTATTATAATCTTTTAGGAAACATCACACAGAGATAAAATAAATTAATTAAGGCAAGTAGTAAGGTATAACCTAACTTCGAAAATAACCTTACTAACGATTGGCCCCGTGTGATTGCAAATGGCTGCGAAACGCGGACAATAGGAAGGTCTTGCTCAAGGTGGGAGTAAATGACCTAGGAGAGGCGAAGGACAAGTTCCTACTGAACAACATGCAGAGTAGGAGGAATAATCATTTAGCATTCACCAAGAAGACCCTACTACTGTACAATCAAGGTAGGTATAAGGAGGAGCTACTGCAGCACCTAAACAGGGACAACATCTCACGTTGCCCCAAGATTATGTTCAAGCTATTCATGAAAGGTCCATCTTCACTACGGTGATTGTGGAATTAAATTTTGAAACTTTCATATAATTTTCTCCAAAGGCCATTAGGGACCATCTCAAAGGGTCCCCATTATGGCCTATCATCTCTGAAAGTGGTGCTTGGTACTTAGGGAAAACGTACCAATTTTGGCACAATAGGGAACAAGGCACAATGGTTAACATTTGTGGTGTGACAGTCGATTTCTCTGTTCAGGCCATTTAGGAAATATTAAACCTTCCAAATACAGGGTCAAAAGTTGCTCAGTTGTCTATCTGTTCAGACCCTGATGTGCGATGATTTTGGTCGGAAAGGGCATATTGTGAGAAAGATAAGATGTTTGGAGAGTTGATGACAGAAGAGAGGATCTACTTCAAAATAGGGACTTATCACCTCTTCCCCACAAAGGGGTTAAAATGAATTTCAACATATGTAGCAAGAGAATGTGCAGTGTTGATGGGAAAGATTAATGCTAACCTACCTCATCTATATTTTACGGAGATCTTGAGGCAGTTTGAAGAACGGAAGATAGGGAAGCTTGCATTGCCCTTCCCTTGTCTTATTAGGAAGCTCTGTAGATGTGCTGGTATCAGAGGATACACCAATGATGTCCTCCGAAAAGCCAAAAATGCTTCATATGCTGAATTGCTAAAACCACTAGCTACAAGAAAAATCACTGGTGAGATGCCGAGGCTGGAACAAGAAAAGGAACAAATGGTAGGGCCAACTGCAACTCAACTTGTAGGACCCAGCGAACTTCCAAGCACGGGACCTAGCCAACAACAAGAAGCAAGGCCTAGCATAGGCTAGTAGGATCAACCACTGCCACCACCACAAGATTACAGACTATTGATGAGCCATCTCTGGGCCATCGCTGAGATGGTTAGTTGGGGAAGTCGTGATGATGCAAATCTCTTCTACGTTATTGACGATGCCATATAGCCCATGGTTTCTTTAGATCACGCAAGGGGAGAAGTGTCCATCCATACAGAAGGAGAGGAGAGCACTTGGTGAAAAAAGATCTTAGGGAACACTGCATCTTTTCAAGTGCAATTGAATACTAGTGAAGGGGCCATAATGGTGGTCATGCAACACTAGAATGTAGCAGGAGTTACAGAAGTGGTCATAGAACAAAGTAAGAAATCATTTAATCTACTTGTTGTGCCACCAATAGACCTTACAAGAGCATGGGATGCTCAAACTCTAGCCGAAACCTCAATGACTCCTATGAAACATGAGGATGTACTTGATCGATTGCTACAAATAGGACAGGTAATGACATCCCTGTTTGACATCCCTCAAGATGTTACAGAAATTCAATCAAACCTCATTTTCACCAAAGGAAAGTTGGTCTTGATAGAGATGAGGGCCGAACACATTGAAGTAGAGGTGCAAAAATTGCAAGAAAGGCTCATGGCCCTACAAGCAGCACAGTGGGACCCTTTGCAATTTTTTCTTGTAGAGTAGCTGGACACTTTCAAAACTAAGCAACTGACCAAACTACTACTGAAGAATAAGGTGGGAGAAGAAAAGGAGAAGGCTATTTGGGATGCCTCTATAGCACAAGCACCAACTTATGTGCATACCAAGGCACTCAAGGCCTTCCAAGAGGAAAACAAGTAGCTTGTTGCTAACAACCTTTGGTTGACCTCTGTGGAAAAGCAAAAGAATGTTCTCAAAGAACATTTTCAGCAGTTGCAAGAATAATTCATCTGGGTCAACCAAGACATGATTTTTTTAGCCAGGGAATATTGAACCCTCTCAATGAAGGAGGTACACGCCATCTACCAAAAGATGGCTATTGAAATAAGCACGTGGCAAAATGAGGCTAAACAGCATGAAAAGCTAAAGAAGCACTTTTGGGACTAGGTGGGGATGTATAAGCAGATAGTTGAGAAGGAGATCTGTATGGCCAAGATCCACATCAATGCTATTAGTGCTCAACAAATTGACTAGCGGGCCATATTAGACACATGCATTTGCCCACCAGGCGGAAGTTAAGAATCGAGACCTGCAGATCTAGGACCTTACTGAATACATGGAGTTGGAAAAATTGCGGTATGCCAAGCTCGCCATGTTAATAGCAGTGTGATCGAGAATAAATCTCGAGCAATAGGTAGCCACCACCTACATCAAATATGAAACGAAATTTGCAGAATGCAAGAAGATATTGCAAAAATTGGAGATTGCAAATTATGAACTTGAGTGGTTAAAGAAAGCTACCAGGGACAAAAGGGTGTCACAACAGACTTGGCTTGACGGCTTGTAGATTTTCAAGAATACAGAGACAAAGCCAGAGCCTACGAGAAGGAACGACGGGTGTTTGTAGCTTAGTATGTCAAGGAAAATCAAATGTTTCCGCAACTACCCTGCTCATGGGAGGTGCTGACTCCATCAAACATCGGAACATTAACATGGATGATGCAAGACCCTCGAACCAAAGAGGAGAAACTCCAAGCCATACTTCAATGCCATCAAGTCCTAAGACCTAGAGCACAAGACAAGGGAAAGACACCCATGGAGGAGCCACCGCCACCAGGAACTACATGAGTTCCATCAATTTTGTAGCTATAGGATTTCCTTTCACATTCTTTGTGTTGTGTCTCAATTTTGTTCTGATTACACACTGTGGCATGAAAAAATTCTTACCAGTTAATAATCCCATACCTATCCACTATGTAATCAATGGAGCATGTCCTCACTGTAACTCGAGGACAAGTTTTCATTCAGTTGTGGGGGTATGATGAGTTATCATTTTGTTGGCCACAATATCACATACGCGATATCGCAGCCTGTCTCCTCATCTATAAATAAGAGGTAGATAGACCTGGTAGGCAATTTTTTAGAATTTCTTTTAAGTGTTTAGTTTTAAGTAGTTCTTCTCTCAACCCTTCTCTCCAGTGCATGCCCGTAGTGTGGTGATTGTAATTGTACGACATCCTTATTTGAGTGTGATGTACTTGGACATGCACATGACTAGCAATAAAGATTGAGATTACTTCATCATTGCAGTATCCACTTAGCTTAATTAATTAATTATTTATTTAATTTTTATTTATTTCTTTCTTAGTTAATATCTCTTCACCCTAAACTCCTTTTAAATGTGGAATGAGTATGACTTGATCACGAGCATTTAAGTGTGACTACTTGGTAACCCAGTAGTGTACCTAGGATTTGCACTTGTTAATCCCAGTGGTAGTTGTGCATGAGGGCTAAGATGTGTATGGATGATTGAGGAACGGATGCTCATCGCACTTAGGCTAGCTTAGATTCTCTCTCACCCTCTCTCTCTTAGCTTAGTTAACATTATTTTCCATTATCTCTAGGAGTAGCAGTAGTATAGGAACACATCATACACCTCACTCTAGACTAAACGATACGTGACAAGGTTAACACTAGTCTAGATGGGAAGACAACAAATTACGATCTAAGAATAACTGTCTAGATACCAGAACTAGTCTGTCTGCAGAGTTCAACTGGATCATGCGTGAAACGCTCGTATTTGTATGGTTGAGTGTAGGGGTACCTCGGCACTCAGGCTCTTAGTGGCCAATAAAGGTTCATCATCATCAAACATGTTGTGATCAAAATTTCTATTTCTATTCATTTTCTTGTAACAATCTTGTCTATGCTCATTTTGACGTCTTTGATTTTGCCCTTGGGTTCAATTTCTATCTTTCTCTTGACCCCATAGTGGAGCTCTATCTCTATACCTACATTCATCTTCGTTAGAACTAGATGTTGAGGAGGAAGAGGAAGATGAGGAATTGGGAGAATCACCATGGCTCCTATAGTTCTTCCAATGGTCCCTTGATTTATCTTATCTAGGTTTAGAGGTGGTCCTAGGCCTTGAGGCCCTTCTTGTTCTAGGACTTACTCCATCTCCTCTAGGATTTTTTACACCAGTTGAACATAGTCTTTGAATGTAGTAAGGGTCTAAATGAGCATAGAAAACCCTTGCATGAGGTTGTTCACTCCAATTTTCTTCAATATATATCCTATCATTTCTCCTATGAGTGTTTTCATCATACAATGCATTATTGGTCTTATGTGAGGAAGACATTTTTGTTAGTTAATGATGTGTGTGACTTAATATTTTCTGATAGATAATTCATTAATGTGTTTATAACGATTGTGTATAATATAACTAATCTAGATAACTAGCACCATCCTTAGCAATGATGTCAATGATGAGCAGCAAGGTACCCCCTATGCCCAACCATATGAATCATAAGCATTCATGCACGATTTGGTCGAATTCAATGGATGGGACTAGTTGTGGCATTTATATTTTTATGTCATGTATGGTTTAGTCCAAAGTGATGCATATGATAATTGATGTTGNTTATGTCATGTATGGTTTAGTCCAAAGTGATGCATATGATAATTGATGTTATTCAACATTATGCTACTCCTAATGATAATGAATAAATTAATTATTTAAGCTAAGTAATATTGAAAAGTAAAGTCTAAACTAGCCTACAGGCAATGAGTGTCCATTCCACATCCTGAACCCATGTATCCACTACTGGGATTACCAAGCACTATGCTATTGGGTGAACCAAGCAATAATGCTATTGGGATTACAAAGCGAATATGTGTTTATGCTCGAAACTGTTCACGCTCATTTCACCAATTCATTAATAAGCATGGAAATGTAAATATTAACTAAGTACATGAAAACTAAATTACATGGAAAGTAAATCTAATCTAAGTCAAAGTGCTGCAATGAATAAGAATCAATCTTGATCTTATGGCCATTCATGGAATGTGTCTAGGTACATTTCCACTTCAATAAGACACTGTACAACTGACTTAGATCCACACTACAGGCACTCACTGACTATTCTCTAAGACTACGGAATAAAACTGCAAGAGTTTAGCCACTCTATTGACTAACTTATGCTCAAACCATGTGCCCAAGTGCTATATTTATAGGTCAGCACACATGCCATGATATCAAATATCTAACATCGCTTCTTGGACCCCAATATTAGGTATCCAATATTGGATACTTGATATCAGAGCCAGGCAAAACACAATCCATCACATGTTAACAAGTAAACCCAGATTAGAACTAGAACAACAACTAGCAATAATGTAGTCAATGTATGAAAAGAAGTTTGCAAATAAAAAGAACACCTAATAAAAATTTAGTATTCTAAACTTTGAAATTTAAGTAGTAAAAGCTAGTTATCAAGATCAACGAGATGTAGTAGAAAACTTGGCTAGGAGAATGATAGACTATTTAGGATTGTAGAAACTAGCCAGGGTTTTTGAAGTAGAAAGAACCTAGTTTGCAACATGGTACATGAAGGCAAACAAGTTGTTTCCATAGTTGTCATGTCCTTGAAAAGCACCAACACTAAAGAACACTACCAAAGTGGCATGGACTATTTATGATCCATGAATAGAGGAAGAAAAGTTAAGAGCCCTTTTGAGAAAGTTCTAGTTTAGGAAACCTAATGACAAAGGAAAGCAATTGATGGAAGAGAAATTACACATGCAAAGAACCTAAGATGCTACATTAGGCATTTTTTCTTTGTTTTGTATCTCAATTATGTTAGTCATATATTAATTATGCACTACATGATAACTTTGTAAATCACTCAAAACAAAAATGTAGCATTCATACTCAATTAGTTATGCCATGTGTGTTTAAATATGTCATTGAGTTTGTAAGACCACATATTTTTGTAACAACTCTATCCTCTTACTTTAACTTAAGGATGAATTTCTAGTTAGTTTTAGGGGTGTAATAAATCAAGTTTTGATACTTGCACTATGATATCATAGATGCAATATCATAGCTCAATCTATGATGTTTTAGATATGTAGTGGATTATATCCATGCCTATAACTACAAGCCTACTATTATGTTAAACTTAATTTTTGGTCACACTTTAGCAAAACTCTTATATTTTATTTTCATAAACTTAGAGTTAGTTGTGAATGCCTATAGTATGATGATTAATAGTATCAAGTGGATTATACTTAGATGCATTTCATGATTGAAAATAAAGATCAAGATTGTTTCTCATCACTGCAGCATCTCATTTAGATTAGATTTACTTTCCTATGTACTCTACATTTCTGATGTCCTTTACATTTCTATGTCATTTATATTTTCATGTCTATTTGTAACTTGGTAGAATAAGTATGATCAATTTTGAATGCACAAATACAATTTTTTGGTACCTAATAGTGGCTAAGCTTGATTCACTCAATAGATAATTGCTAGGTAATCCTAGTAATAATTATATTAGCCTAGGGCATGTTTGGCAAGTCAGCAATGAATACGTATCACTATTAGGCTAGAATATCTTTTTATTTATGTTTTTCTTAATTAATAGAATTTATATTCAAGTCAATATATTTACTTTCAGCACATTAAGAGCCATGCAACAACATTCAATCATATACCTCACTTAGAGTTCAACCATACATTTTACACCTCACTAACTATAATGAAAAAATAATGATCACAAACTTATCATCAACTTCCTAGTCTATTAACATGGTTCCATCCATGGATTATGATATGGTTGCATATGTACACTTGTGACTTGTATAGTTGAGTGTTAGGAATTCTTTCCGCTCATTAGGATTTTACAGTAGATCTACATCTAATTTTTTAGTCATAATAGGTTTACATCAAGAGTCTACACTTAGCTCATATTTATTTATTATTGCAATAGATGAAATAACAAAGGAAGTATAAGATAAAATCCTTTGATGTATTTATTAAATCTTCTAAGTTGACAACTTCTGTGTTAAATTCATTAGTATGCTCACATAAAACAGTGGATGTCATAATAGGTCTACATTTAATTTTCTCATCACACTAGGTCTATATCAAGTATCTACACTTAGGTCATGTTTATTTTTCATTATTATGGATGAATTAATAAAGAAAATATAACATAAAATCCCTTAGTGTATACTATTTGTAGATGATATTGTATTAGTGGATACAACTCTAGAAAATATTTCTTCTAAAGTACATAAGTAGAGACATGCTATAAGATTAAAAAGCTTAAAATTTATTAGAAGTAAGAAGATATATATGCAATGCAATGTCAATAATAACATAAAAAATGGTTAAATAGAAGTGAAAAATTAAGACCAAAAACTCCCTTACTATAAATAATTTTACTACTTATGATCAATGATATAATCAAATGGTGAAATTAATAAAGATAGATGAAATAAGATTAAGGTTGATTGATCAAAATAGAGATAAGGTAGTGTTGTTCTATGTGATAAAAGAATCCTAATAAAACTAAAGAAAATATTTTATAGGAACATAAACAAGTTTGTTATCTTATATGATGTTGAATGTTGGACAATACAAAAATGAAATGAACCATAAATAAATATAGTAGAAATGTGAGTACAAATATTAGAGGAAGGATTGGAGTAGCTTATATTTCTGATGAATTATAAGAATAGTATCTTAGATGGCTTTTACATGTGCAAAGAAGATAAGATAATAAGCTTAGAAAAAAAGTCACTACATCACTATTTCAGAAAAGCCAATGAAAGAAATACCAAAGAAGACATGGAAAAAATGATTTAAAATGATACAAGAAAATTACAAATAAATAGAGATCTAGCTCTTCATAAAGGTGAATGATGGAAAAGAACTCATGTAAACAACTTCATTTTATGGAGACAAGGATAGGATGATGATGGTGACAAAAACATTTGTTATATTTTTTCCCCATATAAGTTGGCAATCAAATCTTGTAGGCTATTAGATTAATATGGGGCTAATATCTTAAAAGGTGTATCATATCTTTGTAAACATTTCTTTCATCCCATTTTTTAATCTAAACTATCCTGCATAATTCATTTTGGGCATAACCTAGTCTCCCAACCTAAAATTCACTAATCTTTATTTCTTATCAACTTGTTTCTTCATGTGTTATATTGTTTTCTCTAATGACAACCTTACTACCTTGATCTAATTAATCCAAGCCCTCATAAATTCATCAACCAAGGCATATTAACCTTAAAAAAGGTTTCCAATAATTGTAGAGTAGTTGGTTGAATTCCCAAATCTAATTTTTCCAAAGAAAACCCCATGATAGATTACTTATGTAAGTTATAACTAAACTACATCACTCACAATAATTTAACCTAGTTAGTTTGATCAAACTAGATGAAATGATGCAAGAAAATATTCAAAACTCTATTTAATATTTATATTTGGGCCTTAGTTTGGAGATGAGAACCCAACAACATCATTAACAAAGTTCCCAACATAGAAAAAAACCTGTACTAAAATGCACCTATAAATCAAGAATTATAGTTAGACATAATTCTTGTAGGTAGTCCAAAGTATGAACCATATGACTAGAAAATAATAATGTAGAATTTTAAGTTGTGCAAGATGTTAAACACAAATTGAAGATTGCATAGTTTAAGAACTTATTCATAATCATCAAAATACTAAAAAATTCTTAACTTGAAGAAATTTCCATAATGAAGTCCACTGATATTGTGATTCAAGAAAGTTCTAGAATTTCCAAGGATTTGAGCAACCCTCTAGGCTGATCATTTAAAGTCTTATCTTGTTGGCACATTAACCATCCCTTTACAAAATTAGTCACATCTACATCCATATTTGACTAATAAAATGTTCTTTCTAGGAAAGCTAACATTCTCTTATATTCTAGATGATGAGCCTACATAAGGTTATGGTATTCTTCAATAATCTCCAAACCAAATTTACCCAAGCTTAATAGATAAGCTCTTGTATTCTAAAACATCAATACTCCATCAACTTCATGATAATTTGATGTTTCACCTCTTTTCATCAATGCTAACAACTCCTGAGCATATTGATCATGTTTTAACTCTTCATGAATTTTCTTCTTTACACCGTTATCAAGGACTATCCAAGAAAAACTGACTATCCCACAATTTTCATGATAGATAAATAAGGATATACTATAGTGTTCTCTCTTCCTAGGTAATAGATAATATGAATATCAAACTCTTGCAACAAACTCAATTACTAATCTTAATTCAACCTTAATTTTAACTAAGTAAGTAACATTTCATAGTATTATTAGTCTTCACCAACACAAGACCTCCTTGGAGATAATGTTTTCAGGTTTGAAGGTAGTTGGTAATGGAGAATATCTTATTGTCATGAATTTAACATAGCTTTTAAACTTGATTAAGCTTTATTGATTTAAATACAACCATATAACCTTCTTACAAAAGCACCCTCATATCAACTTTTCTGAAGCATCTCTATGTATCTTGAAGGACTTTTAAAACTCAAGCAAGGTTAACACATTTTGAGTTATGAGAGTTGAATTAATTCTATGAAATACTTTCTAAATATTTTCTCTACAAATTTGTAAATATAGCCATCATACCAAAGAATCCTCTGACAAATTCTGAGAGCATCTTACCAATCCTATGAACCTACTAATCTCTTGAACATCCTTAGGAATAACATTCCTAAGAATAGGCCAAATCATGATTGCATCAATTTTCTTTGCATTAAGCTTAAACCTTTCTCCACCAATAATATGTCTAATAAACTTCATCTCAAATTTGCCAAGTTCACATGTCTTTTGCTTAACATATAACTTATTCTCTTGTAACTTTTAATATCATAACCCAAGCCACAATGCTCATCCCATTGGGATTTTGGAAAAGTTGGTTGATGAGTGAAATTATTACCTCTTTAAGTGGTTGTGTGCAAGCTTGAACCTAGGTCTTTGATGAGTGGCGAGGTACCCCTACACTCAACCATACGAATACGAGGGTGCACGCACGATCCGGTCGAACTCCGCAGACTAAATGCCTTAACACCACAAGAAACACTTGGGGTTAATCGTTCGTTGTCTTCCCAGGCTTGCTTGTAAGTGTCACGGTGTATGGTTAAGCAAGTCT
>MNCI01002042.1:837078-876500 GCA_015680685.1 Gnetum montanum | reverse complement strand
CCTTTCGTCCCGAATACGTTGGGCATTTGTGGGACGATAATCCCTTATGCGATATATTCCAGCAACATATTTAGCGAATAAGTCCTGCATGCCAATCTGTGCCAATTCACGGAGGAGCATGTTCGGAACGGATCGATCTGGTGGCAAAACTATATTACCAACCGAATCTCTCCAGCGGAACTGTTCGTCCTAATGGAGGATAAAAGTAAAATCTGGCACATACTCATTGGGATGAGTATATGTGACTTTGGATTGTTGAGGACATGGTTGATTTCGGTTATGCGTATGATCCTGACTTTCTCCTGTATGGTCCTTAGGTGAGTTGATTGCATGAGAAGAAGCCATTTCTAATGGTGTGCTAATTTTCACCGTTATTTATGTTCTTGATTAACTGATTAACCCTAAGGTTCATTTTAGGCTCACAACGATGTGAGTGATATCCCTTATGTTCAATTGGAGAAAAAACACTTAATCCCCGGCAACAACGCCAATGATGAGTGGCGAGGTACCCCTACACTCAACCATATGAAAACGAGAGTACACGCGAAATCCGGTCGAACTCCGTAGACTAAAAGCCTTAAAACCAAAAGAGACACTTGGGGTTAATCGTTCGTTGTCTTCCCAGGCTTGCTTGTAAGTGTCACGGTGTATGGTTAAGCAAGTCTGAGGTATGTGATTTTTTTGGTATTTTTCGGTTTACCTTCTATGCTATCAGAGGGAAGGGTTGAGAAACTAAGCTAACTCTAACTACTGTCCTAAGTCTAAATTAACTAGCGTCACCATCCGTTCCCACTTACCGGACACACCCTGAACTATGCAACTGTGGCTTACCAAATGCTAATCGTTACTGGGATCACCACACGTAATGCAAGTGCTCGAAGTGGTCGTACTGAGGCACCTATTTAGCTTAAGTGTGATAAGCAGCCGATTCCTTAGCTAGCCATACACACCTGTGGGTGTTCGTAACTAAGTCGTACTTATCACCTGTTCTAGCCTAGCAATGAGTAGCCGATTCCTTGACTAGCCGTACACGTCCGTAGACGCTCGTAATCAAGTCGTACTTGTGCGCACTAGGAAAGCAGTAAATAAACAACAATAAATGAAACCACGTGCTGCAAGGTTTATCTAATCAAGTTCGTCTTTATTACCGTACAAAACTTGGGTTCAGGCTACAAGCTGCTCGAATAAAGAGCTGTTCACTCTAGGACTCCTACTGCGGGCACATGGGAAAAATTCTAACTCTGGAGTGATCAATCTACCAAAGCTTCGCTACTTCTAGCCAGGATTGGGAAATGAAGGGAGTGCCGCCTCTTATTTATAGATATGGCGGCGGACCGCGATATCGCAGGAGAAGACGCGATATCACGTACGTNTCGCAGGAGAAGACGCGATATCGCGTACGCGATATTGCATGGGATGTGATATTGCGGCACATGCAGGTCGCGTCTCATCAGTCTTTGAATTGAAAAATGAGCACCTTACCATCACTCCAAATGACAGTCCCTTTTTCTTGTAACTTTAAACATACTAACCCTAAATGCTAAAGCTATTTTATCATAAAGCTAGAACAAACAAAGAAACCATCAAAATAAACAACAAAAAACTTGTTTAGAAACTCCCAAAATATTTTATTCATTGATGTGAAAATGGTTAAAGGATCAGAATAAAGAACATCATCATGGACTCATATGATCCATATTATGTTACGCATGTCATCTTCTCCTCATCTTTTTTTAGTAATGCACACTTGGTAATATCTTTAATTAAGGTTTAGCTAAGAGAACACATGAGCCTAGTCAACTAATCAAGTAAGTCAAACACTAAAGGAACTAGATATTTATTCTTGGTTATGTTCTTATTAAGAAAATTTTTGAATACAATCTCAAACTACCATCACCTTTCTTCATAAACAATATATGGGCTCCATACAAGAACTTAGACAATCTGAGATATCCTTTCTTCATTAATCTCTCTAACTATTTTTTCAATTCTTCTAACTATAGTAGTGTATGTTATAAGGGTGATGCTGAGAAGAGGCTATTCTTGGCAACAATTAGACATAGATGGGATATTATAGTTGCAAATTTCATTGATTTATTTCAAATATTACTAAGAACAATTAATAATTTTCTTAATGATGTTTTCAAAAATTATAGTGTATATATCTAAACTATCCAATAGATCTAGAGGGTTTATAGATGTAATAAAATTTTAGTTTCAATTATGATCGTCAATCCTTCACTTTGACTATCCACTTGGCATAACATCTTTAGACTTCTCTAAAACCATACCAAGCCTCATATCAATTTAAGCTAATCTCCCATCAACTTCTATCTCTTACATTAGCATTGTCAAAAATATCTTTTGAGTTGAATCATGATCCAACTAATGTTCTTCCTTTATCATCTCAAGGTGACATCATTCAATAACTCATGTATTAGCAACATTCCTAAATATATATATATATATATCACTCTCATTTATAGGAAGCCTTTAGTAGGAAGGGAAAATCCAAGAGGATGCTTTGAAAGAGGGTAAGGTTTGATCCTTTTCTTACTCTAGAGGGGAGGTTTTTAAGGATCGGTTATAAGAATGAAAAATTAAAAATGCATTCCCAAAAATATTTGGTTTTTACTTTTATGTGCTCAAGTTTCATTTCTATTTAGCACTCTTTTGTTATTATTTTTTGAATATTTTCTTTATAATATATTTTATTTTTGGAGTCCAACACCCTCACCTAACCCTTAGTTTTAATTCCAACAATCCCTAATCTAAAATACCTATTTGTAAGGAGTTGTAGTTTGTATACTTTGCACCCAAATGTACTAGGTTCAAAGCCTAATACTATCACCCTATACACACTAGCCTAAAGGCATTTTTCTAGTGATATTACCTTAAGCTCAAAAAATTTATATAGTTAAGTATCTAGAGGATTGGATGAGTTAGTTTTGATTTTGACAAATCCTTATTTAAAATTTTATCTTCTTCTTTCTCAACTTCTTCTTCTTTTGAGACAAGGAAATTGAGGGTTGGTAGCATAATAATGAGGTGTTAGCCTAGTGGTATAGGTCTTGGCCTAGTAACCCTAGGTCATAGGTTTGATTCTACTAGGTAGCACTAATTTATAAACTTCTATAATTATTAGGGTGTACATATGTTTCAATTATTTCATGTTCTAACACCCCCAAGTATCTAGAGGATTGGATGAGTTAGTTTTGATTTTGAAAACTCCTTATTTAATATCTTCTTTGGAGTAGGTTCACTCCAATATTAAAATCACCTTCGAATACTAAATCTAGATATTATGAATAGATAGGTAATTTTCTAGAAAATGGGAAAACTAGATCTCTTTAATTATTCAAAGAGAAGATTACGACAAGGCTTCTAAAATGGACAAATCATCTAAAACCTCTTGAAACACTCAAAAGATGCTGCAGAGCATGAGGCTTTACAACCACATAATGGTTGTTCTCAATGCAAGACACAACTGATAAAGAGACTCTCCAAGAACCTAGAACTAAAATATCATCTCACAAGCAAGTTTAAAGCACATTGACAAATGCACAACATCATTGACCTTGAAGCTACAACACCTATGTGTTAACACATTTAAGCCATCTTATGGAGCAGAATTTATGAATTAATGTTTAGGTTTTATTAAAACTCAAATATTATTGGTGGATGTAAGATAGAATAAAAGTAGAAAAGGGTAAAAGTTCATGGGATTTTAGCTACTTTATCTGTAAAATGAAAGTATATTAACATGTTAATGAGCAAGTAGTATGTCTACTTTTATAATCGGTGGAACTTGATTTCTATGTTGACTTCTCATTGTCATGAGTAATAGCCTTTGTAAGGAGAAGGACAGTAATACTATAGTTGCTCATTCTAATCAAATGGCTAAGTGGTAGATAGTAGAGGTACTAGTAATCATTCACCTTTATTTGAAGTTTTAAAACATGAATATATCTTTTGGAAGCTGAAACATTGTGAATTTAGAAGATACTTTGGAACCTGCTAGTTACAGAGAGCAAATAATCATATGGGCAATAAAAGAAAACTTCACAGAGTTATGAAAAACATGGAATGCTACTTAATTTTTCTAATTGCCATTATCTACAAATAACTTTTTACATTGTCCACTGCATAAGATTTTGGGATTTGATGACAAGGGAGTGGAGAGTTTAACAAAAGCCTTCGCAAATTCACAAATATTTGTGAAAAATCATGAGAGCATCATCTAGTATTTTGAAATAAACAACAAAAACTCAAGTTACCACAAACAGAAATTACATCTTAGAGAAAAAGAAAGATGGGTATTTGTGGAATAGTGAAAACCTGTCACCAGACTGTTTCAAATAAGCAACATTGAGATTTGGAAAATACAAAACCCTAAGAAATATTTCTCATTCAAAAAAATTAATGGCACTCATCAAAATTTGAGCGAAACAAAAATATATTTAAACATTAATCAAAATTTAAAAGCCTAGACTCAGGTGCAGGGCACCATGAATTTGTAAATGAGCCACAATGATTGGACAATATTTGTTCTAAGGTTTAAAACAGAGTTAGGGTTGATAGAGATGACATCAAAACCCCTGCAATGGAGGTGAAGCTAGAAATAATCTATCAGTCAAGACTGCAATGACAAAGAAATGTGTAGCCTCTCCTGACTGGATCATGTCAGAACCCAACAACAACACCTGCAGCTTAGGCAGAGTTATTATCAATAATGGATATGGCAGTAACATGGCAACGAAGGTGACGATGATGCAACTGCAAGACTCCATCGATGAAGGGCTAGAGAGCATATGTGTTTTCTTGGTAGAAATGACATCAAAGTTAAGAAGGGCACAACAAATGGAAAAGTTTCCTCCAAACATGGGAAGAGGGTGACATGATGCATGGTATTAAGGCCCTGGAAAACGAACATGCCTTACAATGATTACACATTTTATATAAACATGTTAATAAACACGATGTTAAGGCCATGAGTCCCTAATAATATTTTCTTAAATATATATATATATATATATATATTGCAAAACCTTAAAGTTGGGTAGGGCTTATGGATTAGGAAAGAAGGATTTATGAGTGTACGATAAGTATAACTCGATTTTTGAAAAATTCCCATATGAAGTTATAATTAATTCTCCTTGATATTTGTAGTCTCTTATGAGACACTTACTAGATTTGGCATATATTTCTCTAGTTTTTGTAACTTCTTATGGTAATCTCCATGATATTTGTTACCAAGAAAACACTGAGCAACCATAGCTCAAATTTCTAATAACATCCTATAAAAGTTATAACTTCTAGGATGGTTATAAATTAATATTCCCAAACATTTGTAATACCCTTAACTTTTCATGATTATTGTAACTACCCTAAGGTCACTATAAAAGGTCCTTCAAAGGTAGAATGGGGGATATTGTGGAAGAAGAAACTTAAAAGAATATTAAAGATTATAAGATGGCTTACTAAAGACATCAATTCAGCTAATTGGTTTAAATTCTATGAATTCATTTCTTCCCATTTTGTTTTAGTTGCTTAGCTAATGGTTAGATAGTATCATGCTTAGCATTTAATTATGGGATTTTTTTAGGTTGCTTTTATAGCTCTATTTTTTCAAAATATTATGCTTTTATTAAGCTTTATCATAAAAGAGCTTATGTTGTTGAAAAGCCTTTAGAGCAATTTAATAGTAATTTCTTAACAAAATTGCCTATTTTGAGCATAGAGAATCTAGGAAAATCTTTGGTATTTTAAGACAACTAAAATAGCTTCATTATTTTAAAGTGTATTCCCTTGGTATTTCAATCTTGAAATTGTTAAATTTTTTTTGAAAGCTCTATTGAATGAAATTCTTGACAACTATTAACTAACCAAAATAGAAGCTAGTACTTTGTCATTTCCATAGCATTTTTGCTAGTCTAATAAGATTGTCTTTTATGAAATTGCTTATTAAGCTCAAAGGGTTTGAATAATTTGTAGTTAGATTGAATTGAAATAGCTTTATTGTGAAGTGTTTTCTCGTGTCATTTTATCTTACTTAAATATTTGAGATTACACACAAATCTACTTTCTTTTCTTTCTTTTTCTAAATTCCATTGAATCTTTCTCTATTCCTAGTTTTCTTGTGGACTTTCTCTCTAGGGAAAATTAGGAGTAGATTGGCAGAATTGTGCTCAAACATTTTTGCAAAATTTTATGTTACAAGTAACATACTATAGGGACTATATAAACTAAGTGATTGGACAAAATGGAAACCTTTAACAACTCACAGTATTTCACAAAGTTAGTTGAATTTCTTTTATGATAGCCAATTATAGTTTCATACACAACCCAACCATTTCAACTTTCACAACAACAAACACATACTCATGATTAGTTTTTTTCATAACTATTGAGTCTATTTGAAGGTATCTAGGCCTTGGTGTTACCAGAGACCAACAAGCACTTAAACCCTGTTTGAAGAACACCTTCGTCTCCTATGAACCTGAAGGTCACAAGACCTGAAGGCCTCACAATGTTGGTGGTCCGATCCCAAATAGTCACTAATAGTTATTTTGACATTAGAAGGAGGGCAATTTGTCACCTAAGTTTATAAGCCTGATAATCCTAGCAAAAAGTTCTTTTGGTGCTAGAAGGAGGGCATAAAATTTTATCACCTATGTTCATAAGTTAATAATCTATTCAAAGAGATCAATAGTCCTAGCATACCAACAGTTCTTTTGTTACTAGGAGGGCTTAAGAAATTAAATACTATTTTGGGTTCATGACCAAACAAACTAATAATTTGGAAGATTTCAAAGGTTCTAAAGAATTGTTTTATTATAAGACTGATTATTCATCAGAAGAAGAATAGAAGAAGGTTCTTGAGTTTAGAACAAGTAGTGGAGTAAAAAATAAAAGAATAAGAAGATCACCTCTTCTATCTAGTTTATTAGTCTATAAGAGACAACCAAATAAGTATAAGAGTTCAAAAATGAAAGGGAATTATAGTAGGATGGAAAATCCATTACCAGTTAATCCTTAGCAAAGAATTACACCATTAGGATTTCAAAACTATAAAGATATTCCTAAGGAAATTTACAAATACTTGCCTAAGCCTTTTATTTTTGGAAAAGCTTACTTGACTGAAGAGTATATTCATCTATTTGAATTAGCTTTAGCTCTTGTGAATATTGAATACCAAGATAAAGCCTGTAGGTTGTTTGTAGCAAATTTAAAGGATATGGCTCAAATTTGATATTGAAACTTTCCAAGCAATAGTATCACAAGTTGGGATGATTTGAAAAATATTTTCTTGGCCTAGTTTGAAAATCAATTGGATCAACAACAACTATACTATGGGTTAGTACAAGCTAAGTAAGGGATTAAAGAGTCAATTAGAGATTTCAACATTAAGTTTCAACAAATTTGTGGGCTCTTTCAAAGACAATATAGACCATCAGATGAAATGCTTAGAGATACTTATCTTAAGGTTGTGAATCCCAATATTTCAATTTGGTTGAAAAGAACTCTAAACTTGATTTCACTAAATGACTACTTTCATGAAGCTACATAATTAGAAAAATAACTAAACTTGAACAATGAAGAGATTATCCCAACTCAAAAAAGAAAAGAGAAATTTATGATTCCTATGCAAGATTTTTCTTAACTTAAAGCATTAATGGAGCCATCTTGTATTAAGGCAGAGCAAGAATCTACAAGCAAAGAATTTGAAAAAGGACAGTTAATGAGAGACTTGTCCAACAAAGTAGTGAAAAAGCTTTTGCAAAAGTTAAAATAAAAAAAATAAAAAAATAGAAAATATAAGCATAAAGATACTAAGTTAGTAGAATATGAGAATGAGAGTGATGTTGTTATGTTCAACTTTCTTGATATTCAATTTGATGATGAGTTATCTAGTGTTTATTATGCAAACAGATCTTCTAATAATGGATCTAGTGATACTTCTTCTTTATCAAGTTTTGAAGAGGACATATCATTAGATGAATAGTGTAATAACAATGAAGAAAATGGATATAATATATGATTAAAAGAAATATTAACTACTTCCAGGCCTTCAAAAGTCATTTTTGATCCATCCACTAAGAGAAAAGTTTTTGAGCCAAGAGAGACTCAAAATCAATTATTTAATAAATGGATGAAGAAAGCAGGCTTTTATAGAGATGGAGAATATGATTTGATTAAGTATCTTAAACATGTAAAGGCCATATTAGCATATATCAATTGTTACAGGTAGCAGAGCAGCAAAGAAAGGCTTTAGAGTTCATTAAAGATAAAAGGAGAGCTGGAGAGTCTGAGTTAACCTATGTATCTAACATTGATAAGATAACAAAAACTAGCTATGATTGTACTCCTGACAAGAAAGCTACTCATTTTCTATTGACAATGAAGTTAAAATAAAAGTATCTTCACAATTGTCTAGTTGATTCTAGAGCTACCTCTACTATTATGTCATTGTCTATATGCAAAAAAATTAGTTTCACCCTCGAAAAATCTAATAAAAATATTGTTCAAGTAGACAAAATTAGAGTGAAGATTATGGATCAACTACCCAATGTTTTATTAGAAATTTCTTTTGAACTCCATATCAAAAGTAGAATAACTATTGAATTAGCATATATACCAGATTCACATAATCTTTTGTTGATTAGAAGTTGGAGTAAGAATTTGTCCAATTACATATCAATAGATTATTCTTATATGTGGCTACCTTGGAAAGGGGAGCTGAATCAAATATACATTTACAGTGAACCTTTGATGATTGAGAATATTACTTCAAATGGGAAGAATAAAGTTGTTGAAACAAGAGCTTATGAAACTAGAATTTGCACACTTCAAGAAATTGATAACTTGGAAAAAGAAGAATCTCAAGATGAGAGCAAATGGAACTTATACTTCGATGGTTCTTGTAACTCCAAAGATGTGGGAGTTGAATTAGTTCTAGTAAAAGATAATTCCCCAAACATTTTAAAGGTAATTCATCTATCTTTCCCTTGTACTAATAACAAGGCTAAAAATGAAGCTTTGAGTATTGAAATTAAAACATCATTGGAAAAAGAACTCAAGGTAATCACCATAAAAGGAGATTCAAGATTAGTCTGTGAACAAGTCAAAGAAAATTGTGTAATCAAAAGCTCATTCTTGTGACCTTATAAACAACTTGTCTACAAAATTTTGGATCAATTTCATCACTACCAAATAGAATATATAGGTAGGAAGGATAGTTATATAGTAGATGACTCAGCGAAAGTATATTCAACATTAGATGTGAAAAAGATAGAAAGGTACAAAGGGGTAACAATTGAAAATGAACATCATCCATCAGTACTAAATAACATAAAGCTTTTACAAGTATACAAAATGATGATCAATTGCTTAGATTCTTGAGAAATAAACAATAATTAAAAAGTCAAATCATACCTGAAATAACATCTAGGTTTAAGACAAGTTCTATTCCCAAAAAGGTGATTGATTATGAACATGAGTTTAGCAAAAGTTTGCTTTTTGGAAAAGATATACAAAATCTAGATGATCAAGCTTATGAAGTAGTGAATTTTGAATCCACTAAGATACTAAAAATATTAAATGCATCAAAGGAAAAGGATTTAGTCTTCAAGAAAAATTTATTATTACTCCTAAAAAATAATCTGGAAAATTTTGCTTGGTCTTATGACGATCCTAAAGCTTTTAGACTATATGTGATGACACATAAAATTCCTTTGATAAAAAATTGTAAGATAACTAAACAAAAACAAAGAAAATTTAATCCATCATTTGAGCTAGCGATGGAAGCTAAGATCAAGAAGTTATTACAAGCCCAAATTATATGTCTAGTTTGATATTCGACATGGCTAGTTAACCTTATTTTAGTAAGAAAGAAGAATGGTGATATTAAGCTTTGTGTAGATTTCAGGAATTTGAATGAAGCATTAGTAAAATATAAATACCCACTTCCTAGAATTGATGAAATGTTGATCAAAGTATCAGGTTGTCAAGCATATTCTTTCCTAGATGGTTTTTTTAGACTACAATCAGATTATGGTAAAAAAGAGTGATAGATATAAAATAGCATTTATCACCAAATGAGGAACTTTCACTTACTAAAGAATGTCATTTGGATTGTCAAATGCTAGGGCTACTTTTCAAAGAGCACTAGATTTAGCCTTTAAAGGATTAATAGGTGAGTTTGTTATTGTTTATTTGGATGATATCACTATCTTTTCAAAAAGGAAGGAAGATCATATTGGTCATCTTCAACAAGTTTTTGACAGATGTCATGAGTATGGTATTTCATTAAATCCTAAGAAATGTATCTTTGGTGTTAAACTTGGAAGTTTACTAGGTCACGTGATTTATCAAGAACGAATTGCTATAGATAATTCTCAAATTCAAGAAGTATAGAATATCAAGCATCCTACAAGTAAAAAATCTCTTAGATCTTTCTTTGGAAAGATAAATTTCGTTAAGAAATTTATTCTTAGATTCACTAAAATTACTAAACCTTTAATGCATATACTAAAGAAAGATGTCATAGTAGAGAAAACACTCGCCTTAGAGAGAGCATTAAAAAAAATAAAAAGGACTATTTAAGAAGCTCCATACTTGGAAAAACCAAAATTGAAAGAAGACTTTTGGTTATATGCTTTTGCTTCAAATGATTCATTTACAGTTGTTTTAACTTAAAAAGATGAAGATCAAGATGAACTAATTGGATTTTTTTGGTATCAATTTAAAGGTTCAAAGCCAAATTATTTAGACTTAGAGAAACAAGCATTTGTAGACATTAAAGCACTTCAAAATTTCAAATATTACTTGGAAAGCTCATTAGTTCATATTATGCTAATAGAGCCTACGGTTAAACAATTCTTAGCTCAAAATGAAATTGGATTAAAGAGAGAGAAATGGCTCATAAAGATTCAAGGTTTCATATTTTCATTGAAAATATGAAAAACCATTAAAGCAATGGAATTAGCCAAGTTAATGGTTAGAAAAAATGAAGTATGTATGCTAAAGACTCATGAAGAGAATTGGTATGATGAAATTCTATAATTCCTTGATACACGAAAGGTTCTGAATAACCTAACTACAAGTCAGAAGAGAGTTTTCTTCAAAAAGAAAAATAAATTTGTGATTAAAGATGAAATCTTATATAGAAAGGATTTCATAGGAGTTTTGTTAGAATGTGTTCAAAATGATCAAATCAGTCCTATTCTAGAACAATTCCATGATCATTCTAATTTATTTTATGAATCTTCTAAGTCTACTATGCAATATATACTCCACTATGGATTTTATTGACCAACTATGTAATAAGATTCTAGTTCAAGAATTCAGAGATGTTACAAATGTCAAATTTATGAACCAAAAATCAAAAAGGCTAGAGCTTCCTTAAAATCGATAATTGTGGATAGACCATTTTAATAATGGAGCTTAGATTTTATTGGTACAATTACTCCTTCGAGAGCTAGACATAAGTTTATTCTCACAGTTACCAATTACTTTACCAAATGGTCTGAAGCAAAGGCTCTAAGGAAAAGTTCAGCATCAAACATGATTAAGTTCTTGGAAGATCAAATTCTAAGTTATTTTTGTCTACCTGAAATGTTGGTGTTCGATAATGGACCTACTTTGCAATATGAGGAATTTATAACATGGGCATCAGAAAAATCAATCTTTCTATTTTCTTCTTCAAATTATTATCCTCAAGGAAATGGGTTAGTTGAATCTACAAATGAAAAGCTTATTTCCTACATTAAGAAGTCAATAGATGGGAATTTAGGAAATTAGGTCAATTACTTACAATCTGCATTATGGATTGATCATATTAGATTTAAGAAGGCTATTGGGATGTCAGCTTATAACTTAGTCTATGGTTTGCTTGCAAGAATTACACATAATATTATAAGTTCGACATCAAATTTTGTACAAAAATATAGTGAAAAAACCAATAAAGATAGAAGTTTCATGACCTTGCTCATCAAAAGAGAAGCCCAAATGGACAAAGTTAAGGATAATGTATTAAAGAATGCTTCTCAAGTCAAAAGGTGGTTCAATAGAAAGACTCTAAAAAGAACTTTCAAAGTTGGCGATCTAGTATTATTATGGAATATGAAGAAGCCAAATAAGTTTTCAACAATATAGACTAGTCCATTTCAAATCAAGAAACAATTATTGGAATACACCTACAAGTTATCAACATTAAGTGGGATGGAATTGTAGTTTTCATATAATGTTTTACATATGAAACATTATTTTGGGCAATTTCCCACAACTTATATATATATATATATGCTTAGTTGTGATATATATAATAAATTGTTTATATATATACTTATATAATATTCAACCATAACATATATATCCTATACGTATGCTTAGATAAGTCTATATAATATTATAAAAACATGTAAATGTTAGAATTTTAGTTTAATTATTAAATTCATATTATTTCATGTAATCATTACTTGTGATGTGTGTAAGTGGAAGTGATGGTTAGATAACTACATAGCGGTGAATGAATTTTAATAACCAAAAAGTGGAATTTGAATTAGCCAACCGTATGATGATGGAAATTAAATAAGTTTTGGCTAAGTGGCTAAGTGACTGTATTGTTTGTGTAGATGGCAATTACACAAACTATGGACTGGAATAGGAGGAAGCACTCGGGATGGACTAGAGCTAGAATGTTTACACCAAGAACAATTCTGGTCGTGTGGCTATGGATAAACAATGGAGGGTATAATCTCGGCATTGGCAGCAACATGCCTCATTTTATTTTCCCCCTCTTTTTCTCTTCAAGCTATCAAGTGAAGGTCTGGATGTCATCCATGTACAGTGTTCACCACAAAGGGCATGAACACCAATGTTGTAATATGTTTATCGATTTGTTCACTAGCCACTTTGAGTCTATTATTCCTTTTTGCTATCAGTCTTCATTCAGTCAATAATCCCATACCTTTCCAATATTTTGTAAGGAACTCAAGGATGAGTTTTCATTCAGTCGTAGGGGTATGATGAGCTGCGATATCATGCCTGCAATATCGCATCCAAGATATCGTGGCCTCCCACGCAATATCGCGTACATGATATCATGTCCTACCTCATTGCCTATAAATAAGAGGCGTGCGCACTTGGTTTGCATAGTTAGTCTTAGTCCCTTATCCAAACTCTTACCTTTTCTCCCTCTCAGAGTTATAATTATTTCTACGTGCCCGTAGTAGGAGTCATAAAGTGAACGGATCTTTATTCGAGCATTGTGTACTTGAGCACACCTTGTGTATGGCAATAAAGATGAACTTTGTGATAAACCATACAATATTTAGAATAGATTAATTAATGTTAATTATTATTACTTAATGCTTTTCTTAGTTAATTAATGATTCTCTCACCCTACAACTCTCCTAAGTAAGCACACATAGTACGATCACTTCGAGCATGCATACACTTGGTAACCCAGTAACAATTAGCATTTGGTAATCCTAGTAGTGTTTCACTGGTTCAGGATGTGTATGGCAAGTGAGAATGGATACTGGTGTTAAGATTAGTTAGAGCCTAATTTATAAGTAGTCAAATTAAATTAGTTAGTTATCTCTCTCCTCCCTTATTAGTAGCAGGACATAAAAACACATAAAAAGTATAAAAATTATATGCCTCAAGTTTACTTAACCATACAATCGTGACATACAAGTAAGCTTGGGAAGATAATGATTAATCAACCGATTCTTGTCCCACAAAGGCACATAAGCACTTAGTCCTTGGAATTTGACCGGATCATGCATGGATGCTCATATTCATATGGTTGAGCGTAGGGATACCTCATCGCTCATCATTGGTGCCATTACCAGGGACTCTGTTATTTGTGTGCTAACCAAAACATAGGAAATCTATCACATGATTGGAACAAAACCTTGGGGTTGGTTAAAGAAAAATAATAAATAAGAATACATTGCACACTGAATAGAAAATCATGTCTCGTTCTTTGTATGAAAGTGTTTCACTGCCTAGCTCTAATACAAGAAATAATTGGAGGCGTAGTACACATGATAATCTACCAGTCCCTCAATAGTTTCATGTGGTATATGTTCATCCTAATGAATATGTACCAAAATTTACCTTTATCCTTCACCAAGATGAACAACTATGTTGGTGAGATTTAGAAGGTAACATAGTGTTACCTCCTAATCGCTCTATCCTGAGCATGCTTCTTCGTGATCTCACACGAATTGGCATGCAACACTTACAAGTAGAGTACGTTGTGCATGATCATGACTTGAGAGAATATTGACCCATAGAGGCACAACGTCAAAGGGATTTGCAATAGGAGAGACGCCATGAATCTATGAAGGGAAAGTTGTCACAGCACGTCCCACATGTCCTAAGCAGAAATGAGGGTGGTGAACCTACCTTAGGCAGTCGCCCACACAATGATGTTCCTCCCGTTGACTTCAATTAAGGGGTTGTGTATCAGAATCTTTACTCAACTATCCATAACCCAGATTTTAGTATCGATAGACATAAAGGGTCTAAAAAAGAAACACGAACACATGACAAAGATGGACATTCTGATCATAATCGTGATTGAGGCTACGACCATCGAAGAGAAGGAAGAAGATACCAACATGGTGATGACCCTCCTTCTTCTTCACCTTCATCATCTCCTTCACCCTCTCCTTTAGGATCTAGACAAAGTCACAAGGAAAAAGACCATGAGGATAAGGGTAAGCAAAATGAGAGTCATAGACAAAATAGTCGAGAAAGGGGACGAGGACACTCTAGAGAAACACACTATGAAAGAAGGGAACCCCTACTCGCTACTCGAAGTATGTTAGACATAATTGAGGTCATTAGGATCCCAACAAGGCACCAAAAGGATAGTAGGATCAAGAGATTAGACATGAACAATATTCCACGATTTGAAGGGGGATACAACGTTGATCCTCAAAATCATCTACGAGCATTTCATGATGCATGTGCCTTAAAAAACATAGAAAGCCAATGGCAAAAATGTAAGTTATTACCACAGATACTAGTCAAAGAAGCAGAGAGCTAGTACTAGTCCTTAGAACCAGAATCCATTTGTAGGTGGAGTACCATGTTAGAATTGTTCAATGATAAGTACCAAACGTACTCCCAAGTGTCCAACCTGCAAAAGAAAATCCAAGGATGAAAACAAGGAGGTCATGAACCCTTGCATGCTGCCATGGGCTGCTATTATGCACTGTTACATCATTGTCTTGGCCATGATTATTCACAAAGTGGTCAACTACACCATCTCATAGATGGGCTTAGGCATGAAACATGAAGAACCCTTGGGACGTATGCCCAAGGAAGGCTATCTAATCTTAGGATCCATCAAGTTCAAAGATTATTGGAGCAAGTTGCTAAAGAAGAAAGTGAGCTAAGGAAAAGAGAGAGTGTGGAGGAATATAATAGAGATCCTTCCCTCCAAAGGAAGGGAGTAAGATTTTGTGAGGATGAAGAAGAGTCACCACTCGAAGAGATGATGAATAGGAAAACTTTGCCCATTCAAAAACTTGCATCGAAAGTATCGGCAAAGGTAGACCAAATGTAGGACTTCCTAGATAATAGATTTCAAATCGGTCTCAAAGTAGTAGAAGAGTATAGAGAGCAAGGTAGTGATTGTGAAAAAATAAAAAAGAGAGAAACTAAACATGCACATAACAAGGGTAAGGGCAAAGTTGTCATTATTGAAGAGGTTGTGGATTCAGATACAGACAATGATAGTGGATGCAGGATATGCCAATATGACCATTCTAAGGGATGTTGCCCTATAATCTCACATTTGCAGGAGTCTGGGGTGTATGCACTCAACCCATGATTAAACAAAAGGAAAACACCCCTAAGGTTACCTTATCCTCAAGGTAACTCAAGATAGTTCCACCAACCCTTAATGTATTATCCAAGTGGAACTCCGCCATAACTGATCGAGTAGTATCAACAATGGTAGTACCCACAATCATGGGGAATGCCACCACCAAGGCAACAGTATCCTTATCGACAACCTAACACATATGGATATTATGTGTAGCAGCCAATCTCTCCACGTGACTCTACTAGTCATGTCACTCCTTAACCTCACTACCAAGCCCATGAGTACTATAGGACTTCTTCTCTTAGGAGTGATGTTCTACAAACATACCATTCTTCTCATCCAGCTACACCTCTTCCACCCTTAACTCCATACCACCTACTCCAGCTATGTAGGGTGAAATCCCTACCCAACCGCAGCAACATAACCCCACAAGGGCTGTTAACCCTCAACCTACTATTGATTCTGACAACTACATGAAGAAAATACCTTTAGAACCAATAGTCCAACTATGTAGCGACAGAAAATGTCGGTGGCTGAAAGAACACCGGGGATCGGCGGACACGACAATTCCAACCCTGTATCCGTGGGAGGGCCGTGCTGGGTGTGTGCAGACACAGGGTGCCCTGAATATTCTGGTCGATTAGACAGGGACTTGCATCGGCATCAATATAGCCTTTTGCAATGTAAATAATGCAAAATGTGAGATAATGCTTAAGGGTAAATGAAGCAGGGGAGAAACTGTAAAAATGCGACAGTAATACAAAGTAATGTTTAAAGGTGAATAAGATAGAAAAAAATGCAAAAAATGAGACAAAAAATGAGAGATAAAGTAAAGTGTGGTTAGAAACATGCACCACTTCGAAGCTACAAACTCGTCCGGTCAAGGTGGATACAATCGACTGCATAGCGTGACGGAGTGCAGAAATCCCGAGGGTAACCAAGGTGTGCTAGGAAAAAAGAGCTATGCTCTTGGATGCGGACTCGTGTACAAAAAATACGGGGTTCTACCAATGTGGTAGAATGGAAATGGGGACCTCACGCCAACCGAGAGAGATTCGTTGTTTATAGTATTAGATAGATGACTTTGATATTACAATGCCAGAGAGAGGGGAAATATTTGTTTCAGAATTTCAAAGTTTCCACCACTTGGAAGCTGTTTTGCTTCAAGAAAGATGTGAACTTTTTTGAAATTTCCAACTTTAAAAATTGTGGAGTTTTTCAAATTGCGGGTGCTTCTCAAAATTTCCCACCTGTTACATGCTGTTTACCAGGATATTTATAAGGCTGAAGGTAAGCGAAAGGGGGTGGTTTGAATGCTGCATGCCGCAGGCCTGTGTCATCTTACTGGCACCACTCGAGCCATCTATGACCATTGGACCTACAAGATCGTTGTGATGCGCACCTGCCATGCAATAACTGTGATCCTACCACACTGTGATCACACCATCAGCGTCTAGAGACGTCTGCCAACGGTCCGATTAGGTGGAGTCCATTGATGTTGCACAACCACCTGTATGCCTTACTGTGCTTTGTGACGTAGCCTGCTTGGCGTAGCATAGCACTTTGTCACACGTTCTACTATATGTCACATGCTTGCTACGCTATGCTATGCTACGTAGCGTAACATAGAAACTTGCCTTAGTCGTGAAAGCTTTGCTGATTTGCAAACCTTTTCTCCTGCGATGCAAGTCTTGCGAACTCCATTGACTCTGCCTTTTGAACTGCCTTCTGTCTCTTCCATAGGATTGCTACGCTTTGCTGTGCCATATAGCTCAGCATAGCGTAGCAGCAGACATGGTCCGCCACTTCCTGACGGAAAGGGACATCACTGTAGAACTTGAAATTAGGCGAGGGGAGTGGGTAGTGAAGTCATTACCATGCTACACTGTGTGACATCGCGTAGCATAGCACTTCGTTCCACCATCATCTTTTGAAGCTTGCTATGCTACATAGCGTAGCAGGCTTTGTGACTTTGAAAACTTTTTGAACTGTTTCTTGCGCATCCATGATGCTGCTTCCAATTCTGCACACTGTTTTTAAGCAGGCTGTCAGCTGTTTAGGCTACTTTGGTGGGTGGGCAGGATGGTATAGCACCTATCCATGCTTAAAGTAGAAAATTTTCCAAACTGTTTGACCTAGACTCAAAACGTTCTTCCCCCGATGAATTGCCATAGTGCTGTGTGGACGCTGTAACGTTTGCTGCTGTAGTAAGATGCGTTTGCAGGGACAAGGTCTTGCTAGCTACTAGCATTGTTGTTACTCTTGGGCACCGTTGCTGGTGTGAGATGCCCAAAGCTAGAAGGCCAGTAGCTGCCTTGGCAACGCCGATGCGGGGGAGCTGGCCTTCAAGGCATCGGGAGCTGTTGTGGGCACGAATGCACTGAAATCCCTACCAAAGGAATGCATGCTTAGTTCAACTATGGGATCAGCTACCACATAGCTAAACATTGCGCAAGACGAAACCTTGGTAGGGAACTGAAGAGCAACAATATTTTGGCTAGGCCACAATACTGTCAGTACCCCAAAAGTGGGAACGAGCCTAGGAACTACAGTCAGGGCGATGGGTCGTGACGATGGTAGGTTCGAAGGGCCCGTGTGACATCATATGACGTCTTTGAAGGGTAAGCATGACACTGAGGGTGGCGGTGCCACGCATGCTCCAGACCACGTTCTCCTCACGTCAAGAACTGTGTCCTAGAGCTGCAACATCCCACCCATGCACCGGCATCAGGTCCCTTCGTTCGATGTGTATCTAGTGGTGGTGCATGTTGAGGATGTGACACGAACCCAGTTTAAGATCTTGGTAGACTGTGTGCTGGTTTAAGGTCTCAGCAGACCGCTGTGCTAGTTTAAGATCCTAGTAGACTGTACATGCTAGTTTATCATCGTAGCGGATGTGCAATGCCAGTTTATAGTCATAGTGGACCAACAATGATAGTTTTACATCGTAGCGGATGGTTTCCACCAGTTTAACATCGTGGCGAATGCTTCTCGGTCCTGCTAGTTTATCATCATTGCGGACACTACCTGATGTGACTGCCAGTTTATCGTCATAGCGGACGGTGCGTGTTGTTGCCATTGTGCTTCAGACGTAGTACGGATTGAGGTACATGTTGTTCATCGGGTAGGCGAACTCATTCCTATCCATGTCTACCAGTTTGAAGGCTCCATTCCCGAAGGCTTTAGTGACCACGTAAGGACCTTCCCAGTTGGGTGAGAACTTACTCATGTGCTCACGGACAGCCTTGAGGATGAGGTCTCCCTTCTGCACTGGCCATCGATGTGGGTCTGCACGGTGCTTCTGCTGTTGTTTGCTCTAATAGTGCTCGATTCGTCTCAGTTTCTACACGTGTTCCTCCTCCACTGAGTTGATGTCGATGGTCCGTGATTTGTTGTTTTAGGCTTCGCTCATGACATCGGACAAGATCATCCAAAGTGAGGGTACCTGCAACTCAAGAGGCAATACAACTTCAGATCCGTAAACAAGACTGTAAGGGATCTTACTCGTCACAGTTCTGCAAGTTTTTCAGTAGGCCCAGAGGATGTAGAGTATTTGCTTGTGCCACCGCCTCTTGCTGTTGTTAAGCATCCGCTTCAGCAAGTTGATGATGGACTTATTTTTAGCCTCCGCTTGCCCATTCACCTGCGGATAATAAGTGGAAGAAAATGATTGTTTAATGCCTAGATTGCTACCAGAGGTTTGGGTTTCCATACTGTTGAACTGTGGTGCATTGTCGGTTACAATAGTCATTGGAAGCCCAAACCTAGTTACGATGTTATCGAGGATGAAATGGTAGATTTGCTGAGACATTGTTTTTCTCAGGGGAATAGCTTCCACCCACTTAGTAAAATACTCTGTGGTAATGATAATGAAGCTATACCCTGCAGAGGACTTAGGCATGATAGGTCCTATGAGGTCTAGTCCCCATCGTTGGAAGGGCCATGTAATTTGCGTTGGGTGTAGGTCTGTAGGTGCCATGTGTATGAGATTTTCATATCTCTGGCATGTGTCGCATGTCTTGACTTTCGACAGGTAGTCATGCTCCATGTAGGGCCAATAGTACCCTAGGCGTCTGATTTTCATAGCCATAGCCCTGGGTGCTATGTGTCCATCACACAGCCCTTCATGAACCTCATTAACTACCTTTTGTGCCTCCTCACCACCCACGCATGCCAGCAATATCCCATCGTAGGATCGTTGGCATAGGGCATCATTTCCCATAAGCACGTATTGCCGAGCACGCTTGCAGATTGCATCTCTCTGAGCTGATGTTAATGCACTTGGGGGTTCGCCATGCTGTAAATAAGCTTTAATGTTATCATACCACTCCGGGGTATCTACAGTGCCGATAGAGACCATGTGTTCCGCCTAAGTGATGGGCTCGATACATTCTGTGATCCCAATTGGTAGGTTTGCCAAAGAACATGATGGGATGTTTAACGCGAGGGTAGCCAAGGCATCTGCTATGGTGTTCTCGTTGCGTGGCATGTGTTGCACATCAGTGGTCATAAATTGCTTCAGTAAGATTTTTGCTAGGTCGCAGTACGGTTGTAGGTGCATAGCCTTGCATGCGTAGACTTCGGTGATTTGATTCACAACTAGTTATGAATCTCCCCGGATCACCAAGTGTTGTATACACAACGCACGGGCAGCTAAGAGGCCTCTAAGTAGCCCTTCGTATTCTACCATATTGTTGGTGCAAGGGAACTCAAAATGATAAGTGGATGGGTGCATTTCCCGAGAGGGGAATGTGATCATGGTAGCGACGCTACCTCCTCGCATGGTTGAGGCGCCGTCAAAGTGTAAGGTCACCTCGAAATGTGACGAGATGATGGCAACATTGCTAACATATTCATCTGGGAACTTGGGATCTATGATTACCTGGTCATCGACTGGCGAGGTTGTAAATTGGGTTGCTATGGCTTGACCCTTTGTCGACGATTGACTTACATAGCATAGGTCAAACTCCGTGGTTATTGCCTTCCATCGGGCTATCCTGCTACTTTCGTACAAGTTGCTGGTGATAGCTCGGAGTATGTTGCTTTTGCAAATGATGTTGGTTGTGCTGCGAAACAGGTAATGCCACCACTTTTTTAGTGTGAATACTAAGGCTAGGCAATTCCTCACCACTTCTTTGTATTTTGCCTCATATGCTATTAGTGCATGGATTAGGTAGTACACCAGTATCTCAGAATCGTCATCCCACTTTTGACATAGCAGTGCCGCTATGGATGCGTCGAAGGTGGCAAGCTATATGAAGAAAGGCTTGTCCCTTTATGGCAGGTGCACCGTTGGGAGGTGCGAGAGCTCCTGCTTCAGGTCATCGAAGGCTTGTTGACACTGGATTGTCCATTCAAAGTCAACCCCCTTCTTTAGAAGATGTTTCATGGGGTATAACTTGTCGGTCAACTTGGCGATTTCATCCCTCACGACTAGTGCGATTTCTAGCTTAATCTTATGCACCTTTTGTTTGACTACCTTTACATGTGGGTCTAGGATGATGTTATGCTGAATCAGCCGCAGATCCAGACCCGACATATCGCTGTATGACCATGCAAAAACATCGATGTGATCTTGCAAAGTNTGTGGGTCTAGGATGATGTTATGCTGAATCAGCCGCAGATCCAGACCCGGCATATCGCTGTATGACCATGCAAAAACATCGATGTGATCTTGCAAAGTTTTAACTATGCCTTCATGTATTTGTATGTCTAGGAGGGAGCTAAGTCTTAACGTCTTTTCCTCCCTTTTTGACGTGGTCACGGGTATCTCGACAAGAGGATCATCGGTTACATCCCTGACCTCTAAATCTAGGGCATGGACCAGGTGTCTAGGCCAATCCGGGGATGCTTCTAAGGCTGCTATAGTGTTAATCGTAGTCGACCCCAGGTCGATCATGTCAGGGTTCAACTGTCTCGTGAGCTTGCCTTATAGCCCTGCTAACATTAAAGGCATGGAAAGGGCATGATGGATTCCTATCTCTTGCTTGACCTGCCATCATAAGATGAAAGCCTGGGTAAGGGTCATCAGAGATTATGTGAAACGCAAATCTGCAAAGCAACACCGAGATGCAACTTGCTAAGTAAGGCGATGTAAAGGTTGAAAGTTTGCTAGTTTAAGGTTGTGGTAGATCGCCAAGGTGTGAGAGTGTAGAGTTGCTAGTGGCACGTGTGCTTGTTGATATGCCAATGCCAAACCGCTAGTTTGATGTCATCTCGAACTGCCATATTGCGACATGCAAAATATTGATATGCAAAATAATAATAAAAAGAAGGAAATTGTGAGTACAAAGGGTATCGAACTGCCAGTGTGGGAATGAAGACATGAAACTGCTAGGAAATGTGATACCACCTATGTCGAAGCATATGAGGTAACTGCTGATGTAAGGATGTAGTTAGTTTAGCGTCATTGCGGATTGTGAATGTTATGGGTCGAAATTACTATTTTAGGGTCCTGAGGAGTGCAACTATGCTAGGCTTGTTAGTTTAAGGTCTTTTTAGACTCTTAATCGAAAAAAAATATTATTATATTTTTTTTCTCTTCGGCAAGGCGAGTAGTTGGCTTGAAGCATGTCAAGGTTTAAATGCTCATAGTGTCATGATATCATGGTGAGCATGCTACGCTGCACGCTACTCTCCGCATTAATCGGAGAGAGAGAGAGAGAGGGAAAGTTTCCCCATTTTTCCACTACTACCATAAATAGGGATTGAACCCTAGTAATTTCACCATTTTCACCGTAAAACTGCAGAATCCTCATTGGAGCGCTTGACGATTTCGGAGCATGGAGCAATTGTGTTAATCGATTAGCGAGGCAAATTTATAAAGCGAAGTCACAAATATGCAAGCAGGGCCATGGCTCTTAAAACTCATTTGGTGCTTGCGAAGGTTGGGGAGGTGAAAAAGACCCTGAGGCGTGCACCACAAGCGTGCGTTTCAGCACAGGAGAGCACACCGTTGACCCAGTGAGTTTTCATGTCTCTTTTACCCTTTTCATTTTGTGCCTTCTACCACTTTCTGCTTTGGTTTGGCATCTTATTTGTTTTGCTATTTGCATTTTCTATGGTCGTGTTGTTTTAGCCTTTGTATTGCTGTGGCCTCTTTTTTTTTCTTTTGATCATGGCTGTTGTGCAAGTGTTTCGTTGTGATTGCATGCAAGGCCATTGTCGCTACCACGGTTGTCGCGACTGCAGGGCTAGTGCCATTTAAGTTTTTTGACCTTGGCATGCCATGATGTAAAACCCTCGAGAGGGTTTGGTTATATGTGATGTGGCACCACGACATGTGTTTTGTCTGAGTATGTTGTTAGTTATTTTGCTACTACGCTAAGCTACTTGCATGTTCTCGCTATGCTAGGCTTTCACATCCTTGCTACGCTATGTATGGATAAGGGGTTATGCTATGCTACATTTATGGTCTGCTAGGCGCTACTATGTTGCACATGCATTGCGTTCAAATGTGATGCCAATATTTGCTGGTTGTGTCGAGCAGGGCAGGGCCACGGTCTAGGCTGATCGTTTTGGACCTTGAAGGGGTCCTATGTCATGTGGGCAGACCTATGACCAACATTCCTCCTCCCCCGATACGTGTGGGAGATCGAGCAGTTTGGTTCAGGGAAGGGGCGCGAGACTTCCTGCAATTCCTTCTCAACCATTTTAGTTTCATGGTTTGGTCCTCCTTAGATGAGTCGCAGGCATCCAGCATAATAGAGGCCATGCTGCCAAGGATAAATCGAGGCATCCTGAGATATCTTTCCGACTACACAATTACAAGAAGGCTGGGAGGAGGGTCCACCCAACACTCAATAAGGTTGAGGTGTTTAGCCTGGATCTGGGATATGCCATAATACTAGTGCTATCACCAATACAACACATTGTACCTCGTGCGCCACATGGCGATGTACTTTCAGAACCCTCAGGGGACCGTCTATTATGTTGGCGGGTGATTTTTGCATCTTTTCTTTGCTTGGTTGTGCAACGTCGGCCATACTTGGCCGAGTGCTGATAGTGTGTGCTTATCACCAAGTTCTATATTGATGATGATGGGGTTCATGACCAGTCAGGTGAGTTGGCCACAACACAGCTAGCCCTACAGGAATTTGCCTCTGCCAAGAGCCTGCAGGCAAGCGTGATTGGTCATTGCAGGGGGAATACCATTCCTACCTATGCACGCTCACCACTTTCTACAGTCAGTGTAGGGTAAAGGGTTGGCTAGACAAGGAGTGGAGAGAACCTTTCAAGCAGGTCACGCTCGAAGCGGTTCTAGTGGTTGAACTTTCGCTATTCCCATCATCGTATAGACCTGGTGGGTTAACAGGCAGGCACCACATGCTCAAGTGTTTTCGTAGTTTTTTGCATTTTCTGCATTGTTATGCTAAGTACGTTTCATGAACATTGCTACAGGGGTGAAGAAGCCTCGCGAGGTGACGGCGGTAACTGCCAAGAGGCAAGGGGAAAACTTCTACTTCAAATACGGTGAAGTAGCAGCAAGCCAAAGCTAGTTAGAATGAGGGGCTTCGGACCCCTTGCTCAAGAAAATCTGAAGGGCTGGACTTATGGATTTGTTCATGGCTCCGAATCTGGGCTTCTCTGCTGCCAAGATGCTCACCTTGGTCAACTTCTTCTCTGGGCAAGTGAGCCGCTTTCATATGTACGTGCGGGGTGTGCGGGTGGTCATTGATATCAATGACCAGCTATTTGCAGATTTTTTTGGCATCCCTGCTAATGGCATCGACGTGGTGTCGAAGGGAAAGTAGGAGTTGATCCTTCAAAAGCAGCATATCGAGGAGTGGGTAAGGCTCAGTAAGGAGCGAAAGGGGTTCCCTATGGAAAAGCTTAAGGAAGGTCCTGCCATGGGGATATACCCGATTTTCCGTGCCTGCGCATTCCCTCAACTGCTCACCCAAGGGAAGGTCCAGGGGCTTGAGTAGGCTTGGGTAATGTGGGAAGTCATGAAGGAGGGAGCCCGTTACAACTGGACCGAATTCCTATGTAGTGGTTTGCATAACAAGATTTTGGGACTCCATGAGCAAATGGAGTCCCGCTCTAACATACACTATGCTTTCTACATAGGCTGTTTAAAGCGCTTCGCGAAGTTCCTAGTGGTCCAGGAGGAAAGAGTCTGGTCTGAGCTAGATCATGACCAAATTCCCAAGCCATGGATTCAACAGGTCCTTCAGACTATACAAGCCCAGGATCCCCTGGAAATGGTCACGGAGTCGTTGTCTGTAACGACTAAAGGTTTGGCAATTTGTAGCACTTGTGGCCAGGACAGTGTAGGAGAGACGTCCCCTGCCATAATCGGGAACATGACACAGGGTGAATGTCTCATAGTTGAGATTGTGCCCATGGAGCTATGAAGAAAGAGACCTCCCCTAGCCAGGGAAAGTCCTCATGAAGAGGAGGGAGGAAAACTGTGGTTCAAGCTGCAGCGAAGGTAACCCCCCATTGGTAAGCATTCTTATATAATGTTTACTTTGCTATTGTGTGTCATTTCATGCTTCATTAGGCAGTGCATGGTAGCGTGGCATCTGTTTTGAGTTAACTTGTTTTGAATTGACGTATGTATGCCCTTTTGTAAGTAGAAGAAGAAGAAGACGAAGAAGAAGGCAATGAGGAAGTGTTGGCCCTTAGGATGGGGGTGAAAAATAAAGATGCGAGGGCCTCGATTTTGGAGGAAAGGGCCCTCGTCAGGAATAATGGAGCTCCTGTCTCTAGGGTAGGGGCTCTTGTCATTAGGGAGCCTCTTCCTACCAACAAAGAGGTACCTCCCCAAAATAAAAAAGACGCTAGTTTTCTGAAAGAAAAGGCACTAGCGCATGAGGTAGGGGCTTTCATGGACTTGGTCGGGCCTTCTACCGAGCCTACCACGATCATCTTGCATCAGCAAGAATAAAGACTATAGCCGAATGCTAGTGATTTAGGCTTTGCGTGTGCCTTACTGTAGTCCATTTTGGCTATTGCTGACATGTTTAACCGTGTAATAGGTGCTACTACCAATGTCTCAAGACCTCCCCTGCCTCGTATGGAGTCATGGGCTAAAGTCCTCGATAAGTTTGTGTTTGTTTAGGGACTTGTCGATGACATGATCAAACACCTTCAAAAGGTGGACTCTCGTGCGGGTAAGTAGGAGTGTTAACTATCCTTATGTTGCTATGCTGAAACTTTTGAGTTTGTTGATTATGTTATGCTAACGTGATTACTACGCTCTGTGCACTGAACAGCCTCTCGGCTAAGTGGGATCCAACGCGACCTATGGAGGTCAGCACCATGCCCACACTCTCGCCTGATGTGACTGAGGTGTCTCTTCGTACGTTTGACAAAGCTTACAAATGTGTCTTGCACTCGGCATGATCTCTATGGGAGTGTAGACGTGTCAATGAGGACCTATGGAAACGGGTCCAAAGGGCCAAGTAGAGAGAGGCTGAACTGGCCGCCGAGGTGGAGAACCTTAGGTCGAGGATCAATTTCCTCATAAACTGTAACCCTAACCCTATTGATTTGAAAAGGGCTGTAGACAACTATGCCAGGTTTTGGATTGTTGTTCATCAAAACGTTGAGTCCACCCGAGATAGTCGAACAACAGATGCAGATGGACTTGCTAGCCCAGAAGTGCCAAGATATGAAGGACATCAGCGCTAAGGTCTTCAAATGGCAGAAAACCCAGAGGGATCACAAACATACATACAAGCTAGAAAACGAAACCCATCAAAGATTGTATAAAAATGCTGTTGTGGAGGCATTCTCGTAAGAAACATTCGTGAAGGCCATTGGCGCTTCTGAGGCCTATGCCAAGTTTAAAAAGTAGGTGAGGGTCACAGAATCTCCTAACTTGAGGGTGAACCTTCTTGCAGGAGAGACCACAACCACCTCCCTTTCCTCGGAACCTCTAAAGTGGACGGCCTTGAAAAGGGAGAAAGTTGCCGCTGTGAATGCTGAGCCTAGTGACAGGCATTAGATGGACATTTCGATAAAGGATATTGGGTGTCACCTCAAGCTTGGTCTAGACCAGATACCCCTTGAGACCGATGCAGGCTCCCCTTAGGTTAGTCACTTTAATGCTATGCTATAGTTAGCGTTTATCGCATTTGTTGCCCTAGCTAACTACTTCATTTTTGGGATACAGGCTCACGACGAAGGTGTGAGACCCATGGAGGGAGGAAATGAAGAGCCGGCAAGGGGCAACACAAGAACGGGCAATGCACAAATAGATGAAATGGAGGCAAATGGCGAAGGCGATGCGAACAGAGATAACCCATGACAGAATGAGACTTTTTTTTTGAAAATTTTGCAAACACTGCCAATGGGAAAAAATTTTGAATGAAATGAGAAACTTCAGAAAGGAAACCGATTTTATATTAACTTATATACTATGTAAAGTTTTCATGCTCTCGTATGCTAGTTTTAGGCCATTTCGGGCCATTGCTAGTTTTGGGCCATTTCAGGCCGTTGCGTAATAAGTTAAAGCGAAAAGCGACAATGCTATTTTTAGGCCATTTCGGGCCATTGGCGTAGCATGCCGGGAGAGTGGCATGTTGATAAAGTGGAATGCAACGGTGCTAGTTTTAGGCCATTTTGAGCCGTAGCATATCATGCCAAAAGGACGACATATTGACAAGGCAAGGAAATGGCGAATGTGTAAGGATAGCAACTGGGCGGGAAGTTGTAAGGCTGTTATTCTATGCGTAGCTGCCTCTTGATCTTTCATGGGTTGATCGGAACGTAAGGTCGAGGTGTTTTGCCAGGGCCCCTGCTCATATCACTGTCATTCACTTGGAAGGGTAACTCAACCCATGCGTTTTTGATTTGAAGGTCAGCTCGTTGGATCGATCCCTTCGTTGCATGATTAATGCATGCATGAACAATCACTTCATCCTCAAAACTTGTAACTTTTGAACCCTGTTCCATGCCTACGTTGCTGATTGCTTGCGCTACCACTTCGTCACCATGGATTATCACCTCCCTACCCGCGTATGGTAAGTGGATTTCCTGGTGTATAGGCTAGGAGACAGCCCTAAGTTGTGCTAACCATGATCTTCCCAAGATCAGGTTAAACCCGGGCATTTCTTCGACTACGATGAACGTTGCGTCTGTGGAGAACTGGTCCCCTGCTACGAAGTTTACGTGAACTGTGCCCTTCACCAGGATGCGTGCTCCATTGAAGGACGTCAGACAAGATGTTGTCCTTGGTTTAATTTGGTCAAGAAATCCCAACTTATCTATAATAGGGAAGGAAATGAAGTTTGTGGCAGCCCCATCATCGATGTGTACCCTTTGGATCCAGTGTTGGCTGACCCAAATTATGATGAAGAGAGGCACCGTAGTCACTTGACCCCCTTCAGGATCTTCCTTAATGGTGTCATTGCTTAAAGTTAATTGAGGTATTGCGGACTCCATGGGTATAGAGGGGAGTATGACCGAGTGGATCACTTCCTCTTCTGCTAGCATGTTTTCATCGACCGGAATTGCCATTAACATGTGGACTAGAGCCTCGCGATGAGGTACAAAGGTCATGACTAGGTTGTACAAGCTCAATGCAGCATTTTTCTGCTTTAGGGCTTGCCCAACCTGGGTAAGGACGTCCAAGAAGTCTTGTCCGCCCACCTGTTTGACACTTTCCTCCTCTTTGATTCATCCTAGAAGACGAATCTCTCGAGGAGAGATGACCTCGAACCTAGGCTCAGATCCTTCTCGGCAAGGTAATGTAGGCTGTGTAATTGTGTCGACCTTCATCTTTGGTGATGAAGGTGTAAATACAAGGGGTGAAGGTGTCGGCTTGGAGATACTTTTGATGGTATTCCACTTCGATGCATCATCCACAAAGTAGGCTTCTCACCTTGTGGGACAAGGAGGTTGTTTAATGTTGTTGCACGGGATGGGGCTTGTCGAAGACGTTGGCCCCTTGATGATGAATGGAGCTAGAGGTGTTAACTGATGAGGTCGCGTGGGCTCGCCAACAGGTGATGCAGAGGTAGATGCCCATGGTGGGACTTTCAGGATGAAGGGCAGCTACGAACTTGGACCAACCATTGGTGGTATTGGTGCACTATGGTGAGGCACACGAATCACAAACAGCTGGAAGGGTGGCGTGGGATCATTGTTGATACCAATGGCATTGATTACATAACTGGCATTATTGGCGTTGAGGGAATCTATGTAGACATGCATAGATTGATTTTTAGGACGTACTAGGTTGCTTTCATCCAGCGCCAGCTTTCCCAGGTCGATTAATCTTCGGATGTCATCCTGCAACAACAAACAATAATCCGTGGTGTGACCACATAGTTGGTGGTAGTCACAAAACCTGTCTAACCTAAAATCCCTAGGAATTGGAGGCTCATTAGGTAGGGCCAAAGAGGGATTCATAAGGAGCTCGCAGTAGTGTCGATGTCTCATGTTTGCTTCCTTCGACATCTGCTTATGTTGGATGTATCCTACTGCCAACAGTTGCTTCAGAAGTTCTAAAGGCTTGAGAGGTAGTGGGGTGTATTTCGAACGATCTTTGCGCTCGAAGTTGGGTTTAGTATATGCAAATGTCTTAGGCATAGGTGCTATTCTTGCTTCTACTGTTGCTAGGTTTGGGCTTAGCCTCGGTTGCCACAGTGTCCACTATGCTTGTTGGGGCCTTACCCTTGTCCTTTTTTGCAAAGTTGTTCTTGTAAGTGATGTAAGCTGAGTCTTTGCTCGCCTCGGCCGCATCTTATATGCTTTTCGTCTGAGCAAAAGCTTGGCTAAGAGAGCATGGAGCAAGGTAATACAGTTTGGATTTGATGAAGTCATTCAATGCACCCTTAAAGATGGCTAACAAGTGAGCCTCCACGATGGGCTCACGGATTTTGTTAAGGGTCATGCTCCAACGTTGAATGAATTTTTGGATTGGTTCTAGCGGGTCTTGTTTCACGCCCATCAGCTGATCCAACGTGGTTTCTGGCTTTAAGTTTTACTTAAAGCATGTCACAAAATGGGTCAAGAGTTCTTCCAAAGTTGAAATGGATGAACGTGGCAATGCGCAATACCAATCTAGGGCTTTCCAGGCTAGGGACATGGTGAAGATGTGAATGATTGTATGTGGCCACTGTTGCAATAACAAAGACTCTGACCGGAAAGTGATGAGATGTGTATTGGGATCCCCTTCCCCATCGTACTTTGTGAAGTGCAGGAGGGACATACCGGGTGGTAATATCAAAGTAAGGATTGCAGGGTTGACGAGGTCATCCTAATAAAAGTCCATGACTTGTATCGTGTCGGACCCAATAGCTTTAAGGTGTTTTACTTCCTTAGTTAGGGTTTGGATAAGTTGAAACGCTTGGTCTAGACCCGGTGATGTTCTAGATGGCTGAGGGACTACAGAGGAAACTCCCACATGTGGCATGGTGGCGGTGGCGATTTGACCCATCGGCGGTGCTGTTGGGGCTACCCTTGCTAAAGGTGCTATTTGCATTGTCCACCACCTAGTGGGTGGTATTGTCGGAGCAGTGATAGTGAGTTGAGTCATCGGATAGGCTATTTGGGCTACCAGCGGTACAGACCATGGCCCCGTGCCAGGATGTACCATTTGCAGGGTTGGGTAGGCCTAAGGGCGAATGTAGTGAGACATCTACGACGGTTGTAGAACAGATGAAGAGGCGAACGGGGTCCACCACGTGGATGGGCCTGAGCCCACCGCAGTGGGTGGAATAGATGCATACGTAGGAATCAGCATAGGAGTTATGTGCAATTGCAAAGTAGGTACAGTATGGACATGCAGTAGGGTAGCCGTGATAGGCATGTTGTGCACTGTGGGAACGTGCTGATAAACAGCTTGTAGTGGCACAGTTGCTCCAAGCGCAACTAGGGAATACGGGTGATGATGTGTCAGGAATGTAGCATGGCTACCCATTGTAGTTGCAATTGTAGGTTGCTGAAGCATAGGCGTGATGACAAAGGGGGCAGTGATAGATAGCGGGTTGGCCCAGAAGGACTAGGTAGGCAGGACAGGAACGGGGTTGACTTGACCTCCCTCTTCAGATTGGGAATCGAGTTCTTCTATCCATCTTGAAAGGTGTCATCCTAGTTGAACACTATGTCTTGTTGCTCCCTAAGCCTGGTCAACTGGATTAGTTGATCTAGAAGCCTTTGGTACGCTTATGTTAAAGGCAAAGAAATATCGAGGGTAGGAACGAATTCCTTCCCGCTGCAGTAAGAAAACTCGAAGCTATGTTTTTCTTCGATTTCGTGTAAATCCAAGCGCAGATTAGCCTGCACCTTTGCATAAAGGAAACTGTAACGCTCGTGTTGTTGGGCCAATCCCTCAGGTCCTCGGTTTTAGATTCTGAGAGACCAGCGTGCTTCTTGCATTGGATTTAGCAATTGTTCGGCACCAATAGTTCCTTGGACCGCGAAGGGCACCTCTACGTTGAAGGTGTCAATAGCGGTGGTGGTGGAAGCCATTTCTAAGCAAGTAATTAAAAAAAATGCAAGTGCAAAAAGAACAAAAGGATTGAAAAAGCAAAAAAGGTGGCTTTACATCTTGCCAGATTCCAAAGGAATTGTCGAGGCAACTAATCTATACCCCAAAAAAGCGTAAACAACCTCAAAGGGTATCACGTTTATGCCTATGCGAGCTAGGGTGCAGAGCGTGTTCAAGAATACTATAAAAGGAAAGGCAAGTTAAATCACCATCAGAAGGCTTTATGTCTCGTAGGGTTCCGGAGGAACCGTCGAGGCAACCGATCTACACCGTACGACATGTAAACAATCACAGGTGGGTGTCAAGTCTATGCTAATGCAAGCTGGGGTGTTGAAGGCATACGAGACTATCGTAAGACAAGCAAATTAACTAGCAACCAAGTAGTCTTTATGTCTCGCAGGATCCCAGAGGGACCATTGAGGCGACTAGTTTGTACCACACGGGATGGGGTACAGAACGCAGGTAAGACAACTGTACCACACAAGGTGGGGTGCAGAATGCATGCAAGACAACCATAGAATGAGCTAGTTAACCAGTGATCGAAGGCCTTGTGTTCTGTAGGGTTTCGGAGGAACCGTCGGGGCGACCAATCTACACTGCACAAAGCGCAAACAACCGCAAGAGGGTGTCGCATTTACACTCGTGTGTACCAGGGTGCAAAAGGCTCCTAGAACTACCGTGACACGCAGCAAAGGAACCAAAAGGCCCTCCTTTTAGCGCCAGAAAACTGTATTGACCGAAAACTTGGTGACTAGAAGAACACCTGGGGTTGACGAACGCGATAGTTCCAACCCCATATCCATGGGAGGGCCGTGTTAGGTGTGTGTAGGCACGGGGTGCCCTGAACAGTCTGGTCGATTAGACAAGGACTTACATCGGCGTCAATATAGCCTTTTGCAACGTAAATAATGCAAAATGAAAGATAATGCTTAAGGGTAAATGAAGTAGGGGAGAAATTGTAAAAATGTGACAGTAATACAAAGTAATGCTTAAAGGTGAATAAGATAGAAAATAATGCAAAAAATGAGACAATAAATGAGAGATAAAGTAAAGTGTGGTTAGAAACATGCACCGCTTCGAAGCTACAAACTCATCTGGTTAGGGTGGATACAATCGGTTGCACAGCATGATGGAGTGCAGAAATCCCGAGGGTAACCAAGGCATGCCAAGCAAAAAGAGCTATGTGCTTGGATGCAGACTCAATGCAGGGTTCTACCAAGGTGGTAGAATGGAAACAGGGACCTCACGCCAGCCAAGAGAGACTCACTTTTTACAATGTTAGATAGATGACTTTGATATTACAATGCCGGAGAGAGGGGAAATCTTTGTTTTAGAATTTGAAAGTTTCCACCACTTGGAAGCTGTTTTGTTTCAAGAAAGATGCGAACTCTTTTGAAATTGCCAACTTTAAAAATTGTGGAGTTTTTCAAATTGCGGGTGCTTCTCAAAATTTCCCACCTATTACATGCTGTTTTCTGGGATATTTATAGGGCTGAAGGTAAGCAAAAGGGGGCAGTTTGAATGCTGCATGCCGTAGGCCTATGTCATCTTACTGCCGTCACTCGAGGCATCTATGAACGTTGGCCCTACAAGACCGTTGCGATGCGCACTTGCCATGCAATAACTATGATCCTACCACGCCCTAATCGCATCGTCAGCATCTAGAGACATGTGCCAACAGTTCGATTAGGTGGAGTGCATTAATGTCGCACAACCACCTGTATGCCT
The DNA here is from genome assembly GCA_015680685.1 of Gnetum montanum. Lineage (NCBI taxonomy): Eukaryota > Viridiplantae > Streptophyta > Gnetopsida > Gnetales > Gnetaceae > Gnetum > Gnetum montanum. The sequence continues at coordinate 843,480 of MNCI01002042.1, read as the reverse complement.
TGTTGTGCTTTATGACGTAGCCTGCTTGGTGTAGCGTAGCACTTTGTCATGCGTTCTACTATATGTCACATGCTTGCTATGCTATGTAGCGTAGCGTAACAACTTGCCTTAGTGACGAAAATTTTGCTGATTTGCAAACCTTTTCTCCTGCGATGCAAGTCTTGTGAACTCCATTGACTCCGCCTTTCGAACTGCCTTCTATCTCTTCTGCAAGATTGCTATGCCTTGCTGTGCCATGTAGCTCAGCATAGCGTAGCAGCAAACATGGTCTGCCGCTTCCTGATGGAAAGGGACATCACTGTAAAACTCGAAATTAGGTGAGGGGAGTGGGTAGTGAAGTCGTTGCCATGCTACACTGTGTGATGTCACGTAGTGTAGCATTTCATTCCGCCATCATCTTCTAAAGCTTGCTATGCTACATAGCGTAGCATAGCGTAGCAGGCTTCGTGACTTAGAAAACTTGTTGAACTGTTTCTTGCACATCTAGGATGCTGCTACCAATTTTGCACACTATTTCTGAGCAGGCTGCCAGCTATTTAGGCTACTTTGGTGGGCGGGCAGGATGGTACAGAACCTGTCCATGCTCAAAGTAGAAAATTTGCTGAACTGGCCGACCTAGACTCAAAACGTTCTTCTCCTGATGAACTGCCATAGTGTTGTGCGGACTGCAAGAGCCTGGTGAAGCAAGGATGACCCTGCATTTTTAGGGTGTTTCAAACTAAGANGGTGAAGCAAGGATGACCCTGCATTTTTAGGGTGTTTCAAACTAAGCCCTTGCAATCACAAGCGGCTAATTCTTCAACCACCTCACTATCACTTGAAGCTTTAGAGCTCCTTTTAACCCAAAATTCACACTCAATGCATACGGTCATGTTAACTCATGCCATCACCAATTGGATAAAAGCTAGCCATCTTCCTAGGAAATTCTTTAATCTCGAGAGTCCTTTGATATATCTACAAATTTCTGGAATTGATCCATGCAAAGCTCTTTTAGATTCAAGTTCTGGTGTCAACTTGATTTCTCAAGAAATGTACAAAGCCTGGAACCTGCCTCCACTCAAAAAGAGTAACATTCATTTAGAGTTGGCTGACCAGTCCATCACTATCCCATTGGGACTAGTGGAGGACATTATCACCACTGTTTGTGGGTAATCGTATCCAGCTGACTTCCTAGTGATTCAAGTAAACAATGATAAGGGGGACTTCCCAATCATAATGGGAAGAGCATGGCTAAGCACAGTTGATGCATGCCTAGGAATCCACAATATTTCCTTAGAAATATCAAAGGAAAATACATTTAGAAAGATCAAGAAGAAGAAAGTTCCATGCATCGCATACAGTGACTCAAGGTGTAATTGCGTGCAGAAGTCATGGTTCATGCAACATTTAACATTACCTGCATGCAATCAGTGTGCACAAGTGACTGATATACAAAGATGCCTGTATGCAGTAGCCACAAGACAGGAAGGCACCTAATGGCTGATAACTGATCAAGAGAACAGTTCAACTATATGCATGGAACCAAATGAGGGTTTGACTTGCACTTACATTGATAGCATAGACACATTAGAGCAAGTCCATCACCAACTTCCAAGTCTTTACCTTGAAAATATCAATTGGGGAAAGTTGGAAATCCTTGATAAGTTTAAGCAAGAGCCCCTTGAGCTAAAATCATTACCCACCAATATGGAATACATGTTTCTTAAAAATGGAAAATCAGTAATTATTAACGCTAAGCTTGCTTCGCAAAAAAAAAGAGATATTGCTAAAGGTAATAAAAAAATGGTCGAAAGCCTTCGCTTGGTCATATCCCAAATTAACTAGAATAGATCCTAGGATATGCCAACACAAAATTTACACCAACCCCTCCATGAAGCCTCGAAGACAACTATAGAGGCAATTGAACCTAAAGCTAAAGCAAGTAGTTAAGGAAGAAATTGAACAACTTCTAAAAATTGGGTTCATATACCCCATTGCTGATAGCGAATGAGTTAGCCCCTTAGTTATAGTGCCCAAAAAAAGAGGTAAATGGAGGGTGTGCATAGATTTCAGGCTACTAAACATGGCCACATTTTAGAACCACTTTCCATTGTCATTTGTAGACCAAGTCTTAGACACCATTGTAGGGCATCACTACTATATTTTTCTAGATGGGTACAGTGGGTACAACCAAATACAAATAGCCCCAGAAGACTAAGCCAAGACTACATTCACTAGTCCTTGGGAAACATTTGCATACAAACAGATGCCGTTTGGCTTTTGTAATGCCCTTGTAATGTTTCAATGATTAGTTCTAAGCATATTCTAGTAGTAGATAGGAAATGGTGTGAAGGTCTTCATGGATGAATTCTCCACCTATGGAGCAAACTTTGATCAAGCCTTGGATTGGTTAAAGCAAGTATTAAAACGATGTGTAGAAACCAATTTGAGGCTCAATTGGAAAAAAATCCATTTAATGGTCCAAGAAGGCATCATAATAGGGCATAAAATTTCACGAACAAGGATAGAGGTAGACCTCGAAAAGATCAAAGTTATCCAAGGAATTACCCATCAACCAGAAACTATAAAAGATATCTGGTGATTCCTTGGATACACTAGCTACTACAGAAGGTTTATTGAGAACTTTTCAAAGGTTGTAAAATAATTGGTCGAAGTAACAAAAAAGGACATACCTTTCGAATGGACCAAAGAATGTGAACTAGCTTTCCAAAATTTAAAACAAAAGGTCATAGAAACACCCATTCTACAAGCTCCTGACTAGTCTAGGCCATTCCACATAATGACTGACGCATCCAACTATGCTTTAGGAGCTGTACTTACATAGTTAGATGATCAAAAACATCCTTACTACATCCACTATGCAAGTAGAAGTATCGCTGGTGCACAACTTAACTATACTACAATAGAGAAAGAATTAATGGTTGTAGTGTTTGCACTGGAAAAATTTAAGCACTATGTCTTGGGCTATAAGATATTCGTACACACGGATCATAGTGCAATAAGGTTCCTAATGAATAAGCCAATGGTAAGCCCTCACATCATACAATGGCTTGTAATCTTACAAGAGTTCGATCTTACGATGATCGATTGTAAAGGCACCGAGAACGTAGTTGCTGATCGTTTATCTCAGTTGCGATGGAACAAAAAAGAGGATGAGTATCCAATTTTTGATTATTTCCCGAATGAAAGCCTCTTTGCAGCTATAGTGAATGATTAATTAACCATGGAAAAAAATTGGTATAGTAGCATTCTCACCTATCTCCTTACACAACAAACACCATAAGGGTTTGACGCTAAAAAAATAACAGTTTCTTTATCGAGCCAAGTATTTTATGGAAATCAATGGGCAACTTTACAAAGTATGTCTTGATGGCTTGGTCCGATGGTATGTTTTCGAAGAAGATTAACTATGAGTTCTCCAAGACACTCACGAGGGTCCTTGTGGGGATCATTACGATAGGAGACAAATAGCCATTAAGATCTTGCTTGCAGGATATTATTGGCCTACATTGTTTTGGGATGTCCATCGTTTCATCCAATCTTGTGAGCACTGTCAACATGATGGGGGGATGACTGCCAGAATGGAGGGTTTGCAACAATGGATCTAACCTTTATGACCCTTCGAAATTTGGGCAATGATTTTATGGGGGCTGATTACACCAATGTCCAATGGAAAAGCTTATATTATTGTTGCCGTTGATTACCTTCCAAAATGGGCAGAAGTAGCTGCTGTTAAGGATTGTACATCATCCACAACTGCACGATTTGTTCAACAAAAAATTGTAAATAGGTTTGGTGTGCCTCATGCACTTATTTCAGACAATGGTACACACTTCAGAGGTGCGACTTTTCGAAAAGTAATGCAACGCTTAGGGGTTGAGCACAAATTGACTACACCATATCACCCCCAAGTGAACGGTCAAGCCGAAGTCACCAACAGGGAGATTATGAAGATATTAACAAGAACCATTAGCAAGTTTATGTGAGATTGGAGCATTAAACTAAACGATGCTCTTTGGGAATACCGCTCCACATGGAAACTCCCTATAGGCTACTCTCCCTATGAGTTAGTGTACAGTAAATTACCAACACTTCCCATTCAAACTAAGCTCCATACACTATCCACAGCATGTGACCTCAACCTTGACCTCAATCTAGCACAAAAATAACAATTGATGACCCTTAACCTGCTAGATGAGAACTAATTGGCCACCCTGTCATCTAAACAACGTCATGACCTAAGGATTAGGAAAGTTAAGTATTAACCGAGAGATAAGGTTCTCTACTAGAATCCCACACATATGCCACAACGTACCAAATTTCAAAAACTATGGGAAGGACCTTATGTCATTTATGCAACTTTTCCTTTAGGGGCCATGATGATATACAAAATTGAGAGCTCGAATAAGAAACTATTGGTCAACGTTTAACAAACCAAACCTTTCCATGAGCTTAGATTAGCCAATACTCATACTACCTTTGTTGGTGGACAACCTTACTCGCTATTTCAGATCTCCTCCTTCCAACTTAGTCATGGGGGAGATGGCCACCAATGCTAACCATTCTAAGCCCTTAGCTCTTTTTATATTTTTGTTTTACACATTTCTTCAATCTTTGTTATTTTTGTTTTAGACCATCGTTCACATTTTTACTATTTCTTTATTTAGTTGATTTACTTTCATTCATCATACAATAAGTGCTCCTAATGGTGGATTGAATTATATACTATTGATTGCTAATGTTTTTTTTTACCTCTGAATTATGATGTTGATATTATGATATGGTTCTTTTGACAAAACAAGAAATGAGTCCATGTCGCCTATTCACCCGTTCCACTCTATGGTCTCCCTTGGTTTTGGAACTATATTGTTCCTTTTTCTAATTAAACTTATTAATGAACTGGTGGCTTGGTATTCTTCAAACTAAGGAAGGACTCAATGGATGAAAAGGGTGTGACTTCAAGGGAATTCGATGCACATGTGTTGGCTATTTTTTAGGATGCTTGGATGCTTTCTCTTGGGTTTTTTGCCATTCTGCCATTGATCAAATATCAAGAAGTTGAGTGAATAAAAGTAAGTCTTTGCATGGTGTGGTTCTCACGCAAAAAAAAAAAGGGGGAATTCAAAGCACACCCCTTAAACATAATAAAGAAATATGAGCTACAAGCACTAGTTATGGCACTGGAAAGACATGTTACCCATGTTGGAAGGTTCCCTCTAACTAAGGTCCTTTCTTGCTTCCTACTTCTTCATCTCGCTCTTCTTGGAATGGCGGTGACTCTTTATGGAGGCATTCTTGTTGCTTCAAGGGGATGGATTGGCCAAACATATTAATGCAAGGTCACTAAATGTGGTTGGTTTGAGTCTGGATTTAGAATGAGTTCTACTCAGTCACATTAACCATGACATACACAAGGAACTTTACACAACCTTGCTCTTGGGATTCTATTCCATTTCTACTCTCCATATTTCTTTCCATTTTCCACCTCATTGCCAGTTTTATGATTAGTCCATATCTTGGTTGATGCATTGTTTTCCCTTGGTAAATTCTTGTGAGTAAGTTTTTAACTCTTGCTTCCAAATGACATTCCTAAAGCCTATGGACTCTTTGTTTTGTGGGTTTGTTAGGGCATAAAGGGCATAAGCCTACTTTGGGGAGGACCAACTAGCATTATTTTTTGGTGCAATTGTTAAGTTCTTTCCTTAAACATTCTCTACAATCAACAATTTCTTGTTTCATTTCCATCTTTGACATCCATTTTATTGGCATTGTTGTTGTTATTTTTCCCATCTTTCTTGTTCCTTATATTTTTCCATCTTATTGCTACCGAAGGTTCACTCTTAGTTGTGGGGGCCTAGCACAAATTTTTTAATTTCTCCATTCTACTACTTGCCTAACCCCTACACCTTGGTAGTTATTAGTAATAAACCTCTAACGCAGTTTCTGCCATAACCACAACCTAGCCAATGCGCTTTATATCGAGGCAAGGTATCAACTGCATTATGGTTTACTTATCCTTGCTCATTCATGACTGTGTTGTGCGTGCAGATGGTGATTACATGAACTATGGACTAGAATAGGAGGAAGCACTCGGGATGGACTAGAGCTAGAACGTTTAGGCCGAGAACAAGTCTAGTCACGTGGCTATGGATAAACAATGGAGGGCACAATCTCGGCATTGGCAACAACATGCCTCATTTTCTTTTCTCCCTCTTTTTCTCTTCAAGCTATCAAGTGAAGGTCTAGATGTCATCCATGTATAGTGTTCACCACAAAGGGCATGAACACCAATGTTGTAATATGTTTATCGATCCATTCACTAGGCAGTTTGAGTCTGTTATTCCCTGTTGCTGTCAGTTTTCATTCAGTCAATAATCCCATACCTTTCAAATATTTTGTAAG
>MNCI01002042.1:824179-836748 GCA_015680685.1 Gnetum montanum | reverse complement strand
GACATAAAAACACATAAAAAGTATAAAAATCATATGCCTCAAGTTTACTTAACCATACAATCATGACATACAAGTAAGCTTGGGAAGACAACGATTGATCAACCCATTCTTGTTCCACAAAGGCGCATAATCACTTAGTCCTTGGAATTCGACCGGATCATGCATGGATGCTTGTATTCGTATGGTTGAGCGTAGGGATACCTCACCGCTCATTAGTTGGTTAGTAAAATTGGTGTACCTAACACTATATAAAGTGATGTGAATTGATTGGAAATACATCATTTCTCAATTCAACACTTAAGTGAGAAGAGAAATTGAAGTGCTTAAATGTGAGGTAGAAAGATGGTTCTTAGAGAGATGGCAGTAAGAAGGCCTTTTACCTCGTATGTTACAGGATGCTACCCAAAGCATGTCTTAAGAGCCTAGTGTAAGGCAACTACTCATGGAGCATCTAGTGAAAGCCCTTTCTTACTTTTGCTTTTAGATGAGTTTAGATTTCTCACTGGTGGACTTTCTATACATTCCATTATTTGCAGCAGCTTCCATGAATGCACCACTGAAGCTGAATATCAAGGAGAGTCCAATAAAGATGATTCTTGGGGAGAGGCTTTCATGTCTCAAGATACCGAAGTAACAATTTGGGAAGAACCTCAAAAATCAGCAGCCAAAAAGTTGGATGAAAAAGAAATAAAAAAATTTTTTGAAGACAAAGGTGAAGACCAAGCTAAGGCTTTAACTAAGCAACAAGAGGAAAGAATAGCATTCATCACTATTGAACTTATATGAAAGGATTCATGATATGAGAATCTCTAAAAGAGTTGCTTAAACTATTCTTTTCCCACCTACAGAATAGTTTGTATGAGATTATGTTTGCATAGTTTCCTAAGTTTTATTAGGAATGAGTTTTTTATTTCATCAAACCTTAAGTTTGATGAAAGTTTTTCTCAAAAAATATTTCTGTTTCTATGTAAAAAGAATATCTTTCCAATAAAATCTATGTTTCTCAACTAATATGCAAAAGAGGAGGTATGAAATGTTGACACATTTAAGCCATCTTATGAAGAAAAATTTATGAATTAATGTTTAGGTTTTACTAAAATCCAAATATTATTGGTGAATGCAAGACAACATACAAGTAGAAAAAGGATAAAAGTTCATGGGATTTTAGCTACTTTATCTGTAAAATGAAAGTATATTAACATGTTAATGAGCAAGTAGTGTGTCTACTTTCATAACCCATGGAACTTGATTTCTATGTTGACTTCTCATTGTCATGAGTAATAGTCTTTATATGGAGAAAGATAGTAATACTATAGTTGCTCATTCTAATCAAATGGCTAAGTGGTAGATAGTAGAGGTACCCGTAATCATTCACCTTTATTTGAAGTTATAAAAGATGAATATATCTTCTAGAAGCTAAAATATTGTGAATTTAGAAGATACTCTAGAACATGCCAGTTTTAGAAAGCAAATAATCATATGAGCAATAAAATTTCATAGAGTTATGAAAAACATGGAATGCTGGTGAATTTTTAAAATTTCTATTATTTGCACATAATTTTTTACATTGTCCACTACATAAGCTTTTAGGATTTGATCACAAGGGAGTAGAGAGTTTAACAAAAGCCTTTGCAAATTCACAAATATTTGTGAAAAATCATGAGAGCATGATTTGAGACTTTGAAATAAATAACAAACACTCAGGTTATCACAAACAGAAATTGCATCTTAGAGAAAAAGAAAGATGGGTATTTGGGAAGTAGTAAAAACCTACGTCACCAAATTGTTTCAAATGAGAAACATTGAGATTTAGAAAATAAAAAATCCTAAGAAATATTTCACATTCAACAAAATTAGTAGCACCCATAAGAATTTGAGCAAAAAAAAAAATATTTAAACATCAATCAAAATTTAAAAGCCTAGACTCAGATGCAAGGCACCATGAATTTGTAAAGGAGCCACAACATCTGAATGGTATTTGCTCTAAGGTTTAAAATGGCATTAGGGCTAGCAAAGATGACATCAAAACCCCTATAATGGAAATGAAGCTGGAAACAATTCGTTAGTCTAGAATAAAATGACAAAGAAACATGTGACCTCTCTTAACTGGATCAAGTTAGAACCCAACAACAATGCCTATGGCTTAGGCAGAACCATTATCAATAATGGTTACGGAGGCAACGCAACAATGAAGGAGACAACGGTGCAACTGCAAGACTCCATCAATGAAGGGCAAGAGAGCATCTATGTTTGCTTAGTAGAAATGACATCAACATTAAGCAAGGCATAAAAAATGGCAAAGTTTCCTCCAAATGCAAGAAGAGGGCAATGTGGTGTGTGGTATCAAGGCCATGAGAAATGAACATACCTTACAATGATTACACATTTTGTATAAATGTGTTGATGAACGCAATGTTAAGGCTACGAGGCCTTAATGATATTTTTTAAAATATATATATATATTGCAAAACCTTAATGTTGGGTAGGGCTTACGAATTAGGAAAGAAGGATTTATGAACGTATGATAGGTATAACTTCATTTTTGAAAAATTCCCATAGGTAGTTATAATTAATTCTCCTTGATATTTGTAGTCTCTTATGAGACACTTGCCAACTTTGGCATATATTTCTCTAATTTTTGTAACTTCTTATGGTATTCTCCATGATATTTGTTACCAAGAAAACACTTGGCAACCATAGCTCAAATTTCTAATAAATTACTATAAAAGTTATAGCTTCTAGGGTGGTTATAAATTAATATTCCTAGATATTTGTAATACCCTTAACTTTTCATGATTATTGTAACTACCCTAAGGTCACTATAAAATGACCTTCAAAGGTAGAATGGGGAGATTTTGAAAGAAGCAACTTAGAAGAATGTTGAAGATTGTAAGATGGCTTTTTAAAGACATCAATTTAGCTGCTTTGTTTTAATCTTGTGAGTTCATATCTTTCCATTTTGTTTTAGTTGCTTAGCTAATGGTTAGATAGTATCATGGTTGGAATTTAATTATGGGATTTTTTAGGTTGCTTTTATAGCTCTGTTTTTGCACAATATTAGACTTCTATTAAGGTTTGCCATAAAAGAGCTTATGTTGTTGAAAAGCCTCTAGAGCAATTTAATAGTAATGTCAAAATGAAATTGCCTATTTTGAGCATAGAGAATCTAAAAAAATCTTTGGTATTTTTAGATGACTAAAATAGATTCATTATTTTAAAGTGTATTACCTTGGAATTTCAATCCTAAAATTATCAAATTTTTTTGAAGGCTCTGTTGAATGCAATTCTTGACAACTATTAACTAGTCAAAATAGAAGCTTGTACTTTGTTGTTTATGTAGCATTTTTGGTAGTTTAATAAGATTGTCTTTTATGAAATTTCTTGTTGAGCTCAAAGGGTTTGGACAATTCGTAGTTAGATTGAATTGGAATAGCTTTATTATGAAGTCCTTCCTCGTGTCATTTTATCTTACTTAAATATTTGAGATTACACATAAATATGCTTTCTTTTCTTTCTCTTTCTAAATTCCATTGAATCTCTCTCTATTTCTAGTTTTCTTGTGGAATTTCTCTCTGGAGGAAATTAGGAGTAGATTGGCAAAATTGTGCTCAAATGTTTTTGTAAAATTTTATTTGTTACAAGTAATGTACTATATGGATTATATAGACTAAGTGATTGGACAAAATAGGAACCTTCAACAACTCATGGTATTTGACAAAGTTAGCTAAATTTCGTTTATGATAGCTACTTACAATTTCATACACAATCCAACCATTACAACATTCACAATAGCAAACACATATTCATGATTAGTTCGTTTCATAACTACTATGTCTATTTAGAGGTATATGGGCCTTGGTGTTGCCAAAGACTAGCAAGCACCTAAACTCTGTTTGAAGAACACCTTCATATCTCGTGACCTCGAAGGTCGCAAGACCCAAAGGCTCCACAACATTGGTGGTCCAATCCCAAAGGGTTGCCAACACTTTGCACTCACTCAATGTGCTCTTTCACACTCCTACCCAAGCTTAACACATGAACTTACATAAATCTCTTCTCTTTATCTCTCTACATCATACAAGCATGAAACACAAACCATATTATTAGAAAAACAAGATAAAAATCCTAGGAAACCTTCCTCAAGTTCAACTTGGAGTTCCCATGTTGTTTCTATCTTCTTCCACCTTCTCTCAGCTGTTTCCTGAATTGGAATGGGCAATTTCAGAAGTTTTCCTAGCTATATGGGTCATCTTTGATGTCCTTAGGTTGTCTCCTGCCAAAATACAACTTTCAAGAGAGACATCTTGTGCGTGGGAGACATCTCCTCTATGGATGAGACATCTCCTCTTGGCTGAAATATTTCAATAGTTTGGAAGATGTCTCCTTTGAGACATCTTCACTCTAGAGAGCCATCTCCAACAATTCTATGATGTCTCCTATCCAATGAGAGACATCTTCTATGAAGACTTAGTTCTCAATAGAGATACCTCTGGCATGTCCCAAATGTTGCCTGTGAAGTTCCAACACTAGGACAAGATGTCTCCTTGACCTTCAAGATGTCTCCACAAAGCTTGAAATTTGCAAATCACACACATAGGGGAAAAACAAGGGAATTGGAAGAGGTGTCGCGAAACCATTCTTTTTTTCTTTTTTGAGACAAGGAAGCTTAGGGTTGGTAGCATAACCCATAACATTCCACCACACCGTTACTCCACTAGTGCCATACCTATTAGTGAAGGTAAGGATCGAAGTCCCAATCTCTCTTTTAAGAAATGAGTGTCCCAACCACTACTCTACACCCTTAAATGGATTATGATATAAAGGCTCAATGCTCATTTGACTAAGACAAGGTCATGAGAGGGTTAGTAGATGAGTGCAAGCTTAATCTCTTTTAAGTGGGTATTTTCAAGCTCAAACCCAGGTCTTATAATTTAAAAAATAAGTATCTTACCATTACTCTAAATAATAATCTCTTGCTACTCTACACCCTTAAATACATGCTTTAAAATATCCCTTTCTAACTCATTCTAACTTGTATCATGTTGTGTGCAATTATTGTATAATTAGTTTGATGGCCTAGTGCAAATAGAATGCATATTAAAAACGTTAAATTAGATGGTTAAGGTGGTGGCGTGTCCAACCTTGGGTGTGTTCCATTAAGAAATACAGGTTTACTCTTTAAACAAAAATCAAATAGCGGATTCAAATATCATATCCATCCAACGTTCAAACTTTGATGTTGGATAAGGATAATGATAATGATAACGAATGAAGAATGTTATAAGTTATATTTAAGGTATGAAATAATTACAAGAGGGAACGTACATTGAAGCATAAACACGTCACCGCTTCCATTATTCCATCGGAATTTAACCCAAAGTCGTGCTAGCCAAAGTAACAATGGATTATAAGTTGAATCACATAGACAGGGCGATAACAATGATGTTGTTTGTAACTTAGAAAACTAAGATATATTGAGGTAACTAACACATGCATATAATATCAATGTACATGGTTTTTGAAGTCTACATGTGATTTTATAACCAATGCATCAGTGTAATAGCATATAACACGAAGTTGTTTAATTTAACCAATGACATGTTTAAAATCTAATGGTTTATACTCAGAAAAATGGTACATGTATTATGAAAGTTGAAATTGAATTTATCCAATAGGTTTTAGGGTCTTATCATGGACCTAATAAAAACAAATTAGTTTCAATTTCATTAACTACAGTCTTTAAAAAGCATAACAATAAACCTTATCTTCTTTCAACATTTTTTAGTTACTTCTTTCTTCTCCAAGAAACTTGTGTTAGATATTTTTTTTTCTTTCCCATAAATTGTTTAATGTACTCTAGAATTCATTTAAACTCCATGGTAAACCATTATGGTACTTTGGTTTGAAAGTTAGCTCAAAGATTACAAAATGCAAGCATATTTTAAAAATTGGATTATTTAAATCGGGATAAATTAGTAAATACTAATTATGTTCCAATAAAGTTGCCATCTACATTTTTCATTTTTTCAATTATAAATACCAGTTCTAAATATTTTTCTAATTAAAAATGCTATCTAAAATAGAAACTCAAACATAGAAATTTAATTTTGTGCCTTGAACAAGAAATTAGAATACACAAATCTATTAAACTTTAAAAGAAAATTAAAAATGAGCTTCTATATATATCACTAATCTTAGATTGGCTTACTTATTAACATGTGCTTAATATTAAGTTAGCTTTGATTTGAAAGTTGCTAATAAAAGAAATTTTATAACTCATTCCTAAAGTAAACAAATAAACAAAAACAAAACTATGATTGTACATTTAAGGTATGACTAGATAACTTGGTTAGTGCTAACAAAATTTAATTTTGTGTTTGTGCTAAGATAAGGAATTTAAATTTTGTGTTTGTGCTAAGATAAGGAATTTATAGAGGTGAATTGAGTATGTAAAAGAAAAAATAAAAAACGTGGTTACAACAGAATGATTTTTAAAAACCAAAAGTTGCATTACAACTAAGCAGTATCTTACATTAATACATTTCAAATTCTAGAATAATAACTATGATATGCTATGTGAAAGGAAAACTGTCATTAACAAGATTGAACTTAATTTGGCAGAGTTCACACTCTAATAGGAAAAGGAAGCACACATTTTAGTTGTTGGGTTACACTTAATAAAGAAGTCTCTATTAGTAATCCTTTTATAGCTTTTAACTATTCACAATACTATTTTTTTGTTATATATTTTATTGTGATAATTTTGTGGTGTTTCAAAGTCATGCAATGAAAGTGACACTACTAAGAAATGATATGAGCTTGGATTATATGGGTGTTGATGGTACTCCCTCAAAAGTTATTTGTATTTAAAATTTTGAGTTGCTATTAATTTGGTAGCATTCCATATAGAACTCCCTTATAAAATGTTGATTTTCTATCACATCTTTATTGACTCCTGTGCACTCATTTTGTTTATCATATTTCAAACTTTAATAATAGATAGCTAATTAGGGACCATTGTTTGGAGTAATGGTAAGGTGCTCTTTTAACTCAATTCAAAGACTTGGGTTCAAGCCTAAGTGTAGCCACTTGAAGAGGTTAGGCTTTTTGCTCATCTACCAACCCCTTGGGACTCCGCTTAATAAATGAGTTAAAATGTTCTTTTTCTATGCAATATTAATGTTTGTTATTTCATCCCAAAACTTATTTGTAAATACAAAATCTTAACTTGCAATGTGATTTTTCCATATGATTCTACAAGTTTCTACACTTTCTATACATTATTGTTTTTATAATGAATTCCTTTGTTCATAAAACTTACAACAAAACCTCCCACTCCAAAGAAAATGGTCTTTCCTTTAAGAAAAATAGGCAAATAACAATTTGAGTTGCACAAGAGAGGTAGTTAACAAAAACACATGCTTATGTAGGTAGAGAAATGTAATGAGACCTATATATGGTTTCATCAAGAAATATGATATTTTAAAGTTGTAAAAGTATTAATTATTGCAAGTACATAAATTTAACTCTAGCACATGAGAAAATCTCTGGTTTAATCTATATTAGAATTTTTTCTTTTTGAAAGGAAAAATAGTAATTTATCAAAATATTATAACATTAGAGCAATTTATATACAAAATATTTTGTTAACAACAAGCATGCACAGGATTCCCAAAACCCAAATAACCAAATATCTTAGAAGTGGTTTCGAGTCTTCTTCATGATAATTTAATGCTTTATTTTTGTTGGAAACAAGAATATCCTCTATCCTCAAAATTGAAAGATTTGCTACTAGATAGTCCTTTGAAACTAACCACATAAATATTCCACTTAGGCTAAAATAGTATGACAAGTGCATGCTTAAGTGTTGAAGCCTTCATTCTTGATACTAATGTAGAAGAATAAATCTAGTCAAAACTTATCAATCCAAATATTGAAAGCCACATGCAATCTCTTAACGACATAGCTACATGTAATGGTTCCCTATAGGGTTTAGAATCTAATCATACTTTAGCAATAACATCTTTATAATACTTCATTTTGAGGAGATAAGAAGCATATGTCAAGACCAAATACTAAGTTGATATTAAACGAATAGTAGAATATTATTAATGCCTCAATAAAAAAATATGTATGGAAATTAATCATTTTAGTTAATGGTAAAAGTCTATTGGTTGATGTCTTTGCATATTAAATAAAGAAAACTATGAAATATAACCAATAAAGTGTTAAGTTGTAAATACAACTTTCTACAAGCAATTTATATGTTTGAATTTAACTATCAATGATAAGCCCAAACATATATATCTTTGTCAACTTATAATAAAATAGAGCAAACAACTCTTTGAACAAAATATTTTATCCCAAGTTATCCCTTTTGGACCCAAATCTTTTGTTAGTGATGAGTGGTGGAGTATCCAAAGCCCAACCATACAAAATACAAGTGTTCACACATCATCCCATCCAAATTCCATAGACAAGGAAATGTGATTATGCGAGTAACTGGTTACAATTCGTGATCGTTATCTTCCCACATGAGTTAGTAGAGACGATGTGTATGGTTTAAATCATGATGAGGTATATGATAGATGATGTTGTATTGTACATAGTGCTCATAGCTAACATGAAGTAAATGTAGTAGTTTCTAAATTTAAGTGGTAGTAAACAAATTGATGGGACGTGATATCGCATCCCTCACGATATCGCGTCTTCCCCTGTGATATCATGTATGCGATATCGCAGTGCACCGTCATATCTATAAATAAGAGGCGGCTCTCCCTTGTTTCCTCATCTAGGCCTACACCATAGTAAAAATCTGGCAATTTTTCCACTCCAGAGATAGATTAATTTCCATGTTCCTGTAGTAGGAACTCCAGAGTGAACAGATCTTTATTCGAGTAAACATTATACCTGAACACAAGTTTGTGTACGGCAATAAAGACGAACTTCTTGGATAAACCTTACAGTGCATGGAATAGGCTAATTAGGATTTTATTTACTATTATTTATTACTTTTCATTTAAATGCTTTATTAGGAATTAATTCTCTCTCAACCCTTCTCTGCTAGTTAAGTGCCTCAGTACGACCACTTCGAGCACGTACATTACACATGGTAATCCCAGCAATGACTAGCATTTGGTAGCCACGGTTGCATTGGTTCAGGGTGTGTACAGTAAGTGGGAACAGATGCTGATGCTAGGTTAATTTAGACTTAGTTCATTAGTTAAAGTTAGTAATTAGTCTCTTCACCCTTCAACTCAATAGCATAGGAGATAAAACACAAAAAGATATAAAAATCATATACCTCAGACTTAC
Organism: Gnetum montanum; assembly: GCA_015680685.1. Taxonomy (NCBI): domain Eukaryota; kingdom Viridiplantae; phylum Streptophyta; class Gnetopsida; order Gnetales; family Gnetaceae; genus Gnetum; species Gnetum montanum. The sequence continues at coordinate 827,433 of MNCI01002042.1, read as the reverse complement.
TTAACCATACACCGTGACAAATACAAGTAAGTCTAGGAAGACAACGAATAATTAACCTTAAGTGTTCCATGAGGCGTGTAGGCACTTAGTCTGCGGAGTTCAACCGAATCGGACGTGTTATGCTCATATTCGTATGGTTGAGTGTAGGGGTGCCTCGCCACTCATCATAGGCACCGTTGTTTGGGACAAAGTATTTGTGCGCTAAGTAGAACATAAGAGATCATTCACATCATTGGGAGCTTAAACGAACCTTAGGGTTAATTAAATAAGAAAAATTTTATAACGGTTAAATAGCACACCGATAAGACATAATGTCTTCTTCTTCTTCTCACAAGAGCAACTCACCACCTAGGGACAATACAAAGAACAGTTGGCAATCTAAAACACATAGCCTAAATCCACCAATTCCTCAACAATATAGGGTGGAATATACTCATCTCAATGAGTATATACCTAACTTTACTTTTATCCTCCATCAAGATGAATAGATGCACTGGAGGGATTTGCAAGGTAACATAGTGTTACCTTCAGATCGATTAGTCCCAAACATGCTTCTCCATGCTCTGGCATAGATTGGCATGACACAGCTCTATGCTGAATACATTGCAATAGATTTTGACTCAAGGGATTACTATCCTACAACTGCACAATGTATGAGGAACTCAAGGCAGGAGAGCCAACATACACTGTTGAAGGGCAAAGAGGTCCCGCACATCCTAAGTGAAATCGGAGATGGTGAACCACTTATAACAGGTTCTCTATCGAAATATGTTCCCCCTCCTAATGATAATGAGGAGGTAGGGTATCAGAACCTACACTCCACGATACACAACCCTGGTTTTGATCCCCGTGAACACCAGCTATTCACTGAGGGAAAAACAGCACATGACAAGGATGGACACTTTAATCGTCATCACAATCAGGGCCGTAGCAGTAAAAGAGAAGGCAGGAAACATCGTCATGGCATGGAAATGGTTCTCCTTCTTCTTCTCCTTCTTCACATCATTCACCCTCTCCTTCCACATCTGGGTGCAGTCATAGAGAGCATAACGGTGAGGATAGAGTTAGGAAAAATGAGAGACCTCGACGAGAGAGTCAAGAGAGAGGACAAGGGCATGAACGAAGGGAAAGTAGGGAACAACGCAGACATCACAGGCATCATGAAAGAGATGATCATGACGAACCCCTACTTGCCACTTGAAGCATGCTAAATATAACGGAGGCAGTGAGAATACCAACAAGGCATTTAAAGGATAGTCAGATCAAGCGCTTAGAAATGAACAATATCCCATGCTTTGAAGGGGGATACAACGCTGATCTGCAACATCATTTACAGGCATTCCATGATTCCTGGGCCTTGCAAAACATAGAAAACGAGTGGCAGAAACTAAAGTTTTTTCCTAGGACACTCATTAAGGAAGCAGAGAATTAATACCGGTCCTTGGAACCAGAAACCATCAGGAGGTGGAGTACGATGTTAGAACTCTTTAACGATAAGTATCAAACGTACTCCAAAGTGTCTAATTTGTGTAAGCAAATCCAAGGATGGAAGCAAGGTACTCATGAACCCTTGGATGTTGCCATGGGCTACTACTACGCATTGCTACATCATTGCCCAGGCCATGGTTACACACAACAGGATCAACTCTGCCACATCGTAGATGGGCTAAGGCATGAGAATAGAAGAACCCTTGGGACTTATGCCTAAGGGAGTTATCAGAACTTAGAGCCCATGAAATACATAGACTATTGGAGCAAGTAGCCAAAGAAGAAGGGGAGCTACGAAAAAGAGAAAGTGCAGAAGAATATAACCGTGATCCCTCTCTTCGAAAGAAGGGAGTGAAATTTTGTGATGAAGAGGATGAGTCACCACTTGAAGAGTTGGTGAATAGAAAAACCTTGTTGATTCAAAAGCTAACAATAGAAGTATTGGCTAAGGTGGACCAATTATGGGATTCCTTAGACTCTGGACTTGAAACTGTCCTAAAAATCGTAGAAGAGTCTAAGGTGGAACGAAGTAGTGACAAGAACAAGACAAAGCGGAGAGATTCAGGCCCTACACATAACAAGGGTAAAGGGAAAATTACTATCTCTGATGAGGTTGTGGACTTGGACACAGACGATGACAGTGGATGTGAGATCTGCCACTATGACCATCCTAAGGGATGTTTTTCAATCATCTCACATCTACAGGAGTCTGGGGTGTATGCACTCAACCCAAGACTCAACAAACGGCAGACACCCTATAGGTTACCTTATTCTCAAGGTAACCTAAGATAATTCCACCAACCATTGACATACTATCCAAGTGGAACTTGACCACAACCCATCAAACAAAATCAACAGTGGCAATATCCACAGTCATGGGGGATGCCATTGCCAAAACAACAGTATCCTTACCGATAGCCAAACCCATATGGATATTATGTGCAACAGCTGGTTTCTCCAAGTGACTTTATGAGTCACACAACTCCCCAACATCACTACCAAGTTTGGGAGTACTTTAGGAGGACTCCTTCTCCTCCGGGAGGCACCCCACATACTTACCATCCTCCAAATCCATCTGCACCTCTTCCACCTGTAGTTCTCATACCTTCTGCTCTAATAATGCAAGGGGAACTCCCCACTCAACCACAGCAACGTAATGCTACGAGAGCCATAAACATCCAACTTGCTACTGGTTTTGACAACTGTAAAAAGATAAGACCTTTCTTCAGAACCAAAAGCCCAGACAAGCTCTCACAACAAGCGGTTGACTCTAGGTACACTCCTCCACCATCCAAAACTTCGGACCACCCTTCAGTCCAACAACAGAACTATACGCATATGGTTATGGTAACACATACCGTAACTGAATGGATCAAGATAGGCAACCTTCCCAAGAAACTCTTTGACCCTAGGAGTCCCTTAATCTATCTACAAGTTGTCGGGAGCGAACCACATAAGGCTCTTATTAACTCAGGTTCCGGAGTCAACTTAATTTTACGAGATATGTATCAAGCCTGGAACCTGCCCCAACTTAAGAAGAGCAACATTCAACAAGAGCTGGTAGACCAGTCCATCACCATTTCCTTGGGATTGGTGGAGGACATCGTCACCACTGTATGTGGTTGGTCATACCCAGCTGATTTCCTGGTGATTAAAGTTAACAACAATGAAGGGGACTTCCCAATTATAATGGGAAGGCCATGGCTGAGTACAGTAGATGCGTACCTAGGGATCCGTGATCTTTCCTTGGAGATATCTAAGATAAA
>MNCI01002042.1:757063-796517 GCA_015680685.1 Gnetum montanum | reverse complement strand
CCATAAAAGACCATAAAAATCATATACCTCAGACTTACTTAACCATACACCGTGACAACAACAAGTAAGTCTAGGAAGACAACGAACGATTAACCCCAAGTGTTCCATGGGGCGTTTAGGCATTTAGTCTACGAAGTTCAATCGGATCATGCGTGCTATGCTCATTTCGTATGGTTGAGTGTAGGGGTACCTCGCCACTCATCAGACTCAGATCAGAAATGAGAAGAACTCTTGAGATTTATGCCCAAGGAAGACTATCAGAACTTAGAGTCCATTAGATCCAATGGTTGATAGAGAAAGTAGTAAAATACAAAAGATAGCTAAGGAATATAATAGGGATCCTTCTATTAGAAAATGGGAGGTTTGATTTTGCAATAAGGAGGAGGAGTCACCACTTGATGAGGTGGTGTAGTAAAAAATCCTGCCAATCCAAAAATCTATTTTCAATATATTGACCAATGTTGATAAATTATGGAACTCTTTAGATAAAAAATTTCAAATGGCTCTAAAAATCATAAAAGAATCAAGGGAGTAGAGTAGTGACTGTAACCATAGGAGGCAAAAAGAAGCTGAACATGCCTACCAAAGGGGTAAGGGCAAAGCTACTACAGTAGAAAAAGTTGTGGAGATAGAATCAAATGATGATGATGGAGTTGAAATCTACCAATAAAAACATCCTAAAGGATGTTAACTTGTTGTTTCACACTTGCAGTAGTTTGGTTTGTACACATTGAATCCTGGACTGGCAAGAAGGCAAGCACTTAGAAGATTACCTTATCCTCAAGGCAGTCCAAGGTAGTTCCACCAACAAAAACAAGCTTATTATCTAAGCAAAATGCCACCATAGCCATATGAGCAGTACTAGTAATGGCAACATCAAAAATCATGGAGGATGCCCCCACTAAGGTAGTAGTACCCTTATAGGTAGGTAGATCCATATGGGTACTATGTTCAACAACCGATGTCTCTACATGACTCTTCTAGTCACACTTTTTTTAGCACCACTACTACCCTCCAAAGTATCACAGAACTCATTCTCCATCTTCTAGAGGAGAAACCCCATATCCATATCACCTTTCTCATCCTTTAGCACATGCTCTTCCACCCTCAACCCAATTACCTCCTCCTCCATCTATGCAAAACAAAATTCTACCATAGCCACAACAACATAATGAATAAATTTGTCAACTTACAATTGGCTTTCTAGTCAAATGGTTTGAAACCCAAATCCTGAAAATGATCATTCTTCTGATCCAACAGTCCTTCAAATTCCTCATAGACTAATGTGACTAGCCACCTTGTTTCTCCATCATCCTCTACATCAAATCCTTTCAAGAGTCCTTCAAACCAAATGCCTCCTAAGATCTTCACTATTATGTTAATCCACATTGTATTTGATTGGATCAAGGTTGGCAACCTTTCCAAGAAAAGATCTGACCTTGAAAGTCTTGTCATCTACTTGCAGATTGTTGGACATGAGCCATGGAAGGCTCTTCTTGATTCAAGTTCTGATGTTAATCTAATTTCCCATGACATGTACAAAGCATGGAACTTGCCATCTCTCAAGAAGACCAATATCCATCTAGAATTGGCAAACTAGTCAATCACTATTTCTTTGGAGCTAGTGAAGGAAATTATAACCATTTTTCATGGGTGGTCCTATCCTACCGATTTTCTACTAATCAAGATCAACAACTGCAAGTGAGACTTACAGGGAGAATGATTTTGAAAGATCAAGAAGAAGAAAGTACCATGCATTGCGTATAGCGATACCAAGTTTAACTGTGTGTAGAAACTTTGGTCTGTCAAGAGCACATTCATCAAAGCATGTAGATAGTATGTAGATGAATCTAAAATCTAAAGGTTCCTATATGCAATAGCCACAAAATAAAAGGGAACCTAGTGACTAATAGCTAATATTGAAAGTAGCATGGAGCTTGTTGAGAGTCTAACATGTGCCTATATTGAAAGCATGTATAAACTAGAGCAAGTTGATCACTAACTCTTTAATGATGCAAATGATGATACTAATTTGGAAGAGTTTGAAATCCCTCAAATTTTTAAATAAGAGCCCTTAGAATTGAAAACTCTACCTATAGGCATGGAGTATTCATTTTTGACAAATGGCAAGCTGGTAATCATTAATGCCAATCTTACTTCTGAATGGAAACAAATGTTGTTGAAGGTGGTTAAAAAATGGCCAAAAACCCTTGCTTGGTCATATCCTAAACTCATAGGGATTAATCCTAGGATTTTCTAACATCATATCTACACTGATATGACCATAAAGCCAAAGAGGCAACCATAGTGGTGGTTGAATCCCAAATTGAAGCATATTGTTAAATAGAAAATCAAACAACTCCTTAAGATGGGGTTTATCTATCCCATTATATATAGTCAATGGGTTAATCCACTCATTATTGTGCCAAATAAAGATAACAAGTGGTAGGTATACATCACCTTTTGACTATAGAATATGGCAACATTCAAATATCACTTTCCATTACCATTTGTCAATCAAGCATTAGACATTATATTTGGGCATTGCTATTATAATTTTCTAGATGGTTATAGTGGCTATAACAAAATCCATATTATGCTAGAGGATTAGGCCAAAACAACATTCACAAGTCCCTAGGGAACTTTTGCATATTGAAAGATGCCTTTTGATCTATGCAATGCTCCTGCAACATTCCAACACTTGGTCCTGAGCATTTTTCAGCAACAAATTGGTTATGGGATGGAAGTATTTATCGATGACTTCTCCACCTATGGCACCACACTTGAGCAAGCCTTGGACCACCTTGATCAAGTGCTTAAAAGGTGTGTGAAGATGAATCTTTGGCTTAATTGGAAAAAAAGCCATCTACTGATTTAGGAGGGCATTGATCTAGGGCATAGAATTTCTCAGGTAGGGATTGAGGTGGACCTTGAAAAGATAAGGGTCAATCGTTAAAGATGCTTAGTCATTCCTTGAACACACTGGCTACTACTAGTAATTCATAGAGAATTTCTCTAAGATCACAAAATCATTAGTCACATTAATTAAGAAAGACACTCCATTCATATGGACTAAGAAATTCAAAAATGCAATCTAGAGCCTCAAGCAAAAGGTTGTAGAGACTCTAATTCTATGAGCACCTGACTAGTCCGGACTATTTCATATCATGATAGATGCATTAAATTATGCCCTGGGAGCCATGCTTACATAGTTGGACAATAAGAAATGTCCATATTACATCCACTACACAAGTCAAAGCATTGTGGATGCATAGTTGAATTACACCACAACGGAGAAAGAACTAATGGTAGTTGTATCTGCTCTAGAAAATTTCAAGAATTATGTGTTTGGATATAAAGTGTTTGTGCATACTAAACATAGTGTCATTTGCTTCCTTATGAACAAGCCAATGGTGTGCCCCCATGTCATACGATGGTTGGTGATCTTACAAGAATTTGACCTTACGATGGTAGATTGAAAGGAAACTAAGAATGTAGTCACTGATCACTTGTATCAATTACAATGGAATAACAAAGAGGAGAGCTTGCTCTCTGATCAATATCCTGATGAACTCTTCTTTACATGTGCAATAAATGAACAAGTTCTTATAGAACCAAAATGGTATGATGTCATCCTCACTTATCTTCTCACTCAAGAAATGCCATAAGATCTAGACTACAAGAAGAAATAATGGTTTCTTCATTAGGCCAAACACTTCATGGAAATCAATTGATACCTTTACAAGGTGTGCACTAATGGCCTAGTTCATTGGTATGTACTTGATGCTAATCAATTACATGTTCTCTAGGATGGTCATGAGGGGTCCTTGTGGGGGCCATTATGCTAGGAGACACACGACCATTAAGATCCCAATGGCAAGGTATTATTGGCCAATCATCTTCAAGGACACCTAACAATTTGTCTGCTCTTATGAACATTCTCAACGAGATGGTGGGATGACCACACAAATGGAGGGACATCAATCGTCTATCCAACCACTAGAGTGCTTTGACATATGGGGCATCAACCTCATGGGTTCTGTCATGCTCATGTGAAATAGAAAGGCATACATAATCATCACCATCAATTACTACACAAAATGGGCAAAAGTAGTAGTCTTCATTGATTGTACATCATCTACTACTGTGTGGTTTATACAAAAAAATGTTGTAAATAGGTTTGGGATGCCATGTGCACTGATCTCTAACAATGGAACCCATTTCACAGGCATCACTTTTCGCAAGCTTATGCAACACTTGGGAGTTCAACATAAATTAATAACACCCTATCACCCCCAAGCCAATAGTTAAGTAGAGGTTACTAACAGGGAGACTACAAACATCTTAACGAGAATAGTTAGCAAATATAGGAGGGATTGGGGCACAAAATTCAATGATGCCCTCTAGGCCTACCCTTCAACATCGAAACTCCCTATAGGCTACTCTTCCTATGAGCTAGTGTACAGTAAACTACCAATACTTCCTATTCAATTTGAGCTCTGTACACTTTAAATAGCATGTAAGTCTAGCATAAAGATAATGATTAATCAACCTTAATATGCTAGATGAAAATTGATTAGTGGTCCTATCTTGGAATGAAGTGCACAAGGCATTCAACAAAAAGTGTCATGACCTTAAAATATGGAAAGTAAAATTTCAACTAGGAGATAAGGTTCTCTACTAGAACCCCGCACACATACCTCAACAAACTAAGTTCCAAACATTGTGGAAAGGGCCTTACATCATTTACAAAACCTTTTCTTCTTGGGCCATGTTGATCTACAAACCTAATAGCCTAAATAAAAAGTATTTGGTCAACATGCAACAAATCAAACCTTTCTATGAACTAAAGTAAGCCAGTGGAAGCAATGCCTCAATAGATAGACAACATCACTCAATCTTTCAAATCTCTTCCTTTCAATTAGGTTGTGAGGGAGATGGCCATCTGTGCTAAGCATTTAAAGTGGTTCCTCAGTTCTTCCTAGCTTCTTATTTTACGCTTTCTTTATTTTTATACCTTTTTTTTACACTTTGTTATTTTTCCAAATTTTTGTTTTACAACATTGTTAGTATGTTTTATCTTTCTTGATTATTTTATTCTATTTTGGTGTCATTATTCTTGCTAATAAAGTGCTAAATTATCAACAAGACATAGTGATGCTATTGTTATTTGCTAATGATATTTTATACTTAATGTTTGTGATTGCTAATGTTTGGTTTCTATTTTTGAATTTTGATGACTAATAAANTAATGTTTGGTTTCTATTTTTGAATTTTGATGACTAATAACTAAAACTAGTTTCTATTTTCATGAAATAGGCAATGAGTCAACATCATCCACCCATCCACAAAATCTATGGTTTTCCTTACTTTGGAAACATGAGGTCCCTTTTCATTAATAAAACCTTCATGAACTTGTGACCTTGGTAGTCTCCAAGCTTGGAAAGGATTCAAAGGTTTGAAAAGGGTGTGACTATAAGGGGATTCAAAGCTCTTTGTGCCTCTCTACCATCTTGAGTGCATGTGTTTTTTCATGGATTTCTTATCATTCCATGTCAACCATTGATGAAAAGCATTTTTTCTTGTGCTCTAATGTCAGGTACGTGACGTCGAGGCTATGACGTCAGGGTTTGGACGCGATGTCGGGTATCCGACATTGAGGTATATACACTAGCATATAAATATAGCACCTGGGCTTCCATTTTGAGTTAGTCTTCATGTTAGTTTTCAGTTAGAGTAGTGAAGCTCTTGCAATTTATTTTCCTCAGAGTTAGAATATTTGTTGAGTGCCCAAAGAAGGTGTCTAAGTGTGTTCGATTATTTGTTCAAGCACTGATGTACTTGAGCACAATAGTGTGATGGAAATAAAACAAAATCTTTTGAAAATCCTTACAGCACTGAGAATAGATTGATATTTTCTTTAATGCACTTAAATTTCATGCTTTTTACTTTAATGAATTTAAATTGAGTAATTTATTTCTAATAGTTAATGAACATGAGCATGACCATTTCAAGCATACAAATAGTACTTGGTAACCTAGCAATGCTTAATGTTTGGTAGCCCAACAATGCTATATGTGTTCAAGATGTGTTCAGGAAAGTGGTATGGTTATTTGTGTTAGGCTAGATAGGAAATAAAAAATTAGATTTTAAATTACTCTACTCTTGATTCTTGTTTTAGGCGATCAAATTTATAAAACACAAAAATAAGAAAAATCATATACCTCGATTACACTTAAATCATATCCTTGAGCCCCATAAGTGTAGTTGGGAAGACAACGAACATTTACAATGCCCACTTCACTTCCTAGAATAGCTAGTATACTAGATAACTATAGGTTCACAAAATTTGATTGAATCACATGTAATGCCTTAGTGATTCGTATGGGTGGACGTAGGGATACCTAAATGGTCATCATTGGCACCATTGTTGGGGACCTTTTAGTCATTTTGTGCGCTATCTAGGACCTAGTGAAATTATTTAAATCGTTGAAATGATAATATTTAGAAGCACACTGCATTTTGTCTAATCTAATCGAAAATGTCTTCTTCTCATAGGAGTGATTCTCCATCCAAGTCTAATAAAGCTTATCAGCCAGTGCCTCAATAGTATCACATAGTATATGTTCATCCTGATGAGTATGTACCAAACTTCATCTTCATCCTACACTAGGATGAATAGTTGCAATGGTGCGACATGAAAGGCAATATTATGTTGCCGCCTAATCGATCTATTCTTACAATGATTCACCAAATGCTTATACGATATGGTCTTCTAGAATGCCATGCTAAGTATGTTTTTCACGATACTGATGCTAGGGATTATCATCCCACTAAAGCATAATGTCTACAAGATTAACAGCTAGAACAGTGCTATGAATCTTCAAAGGGGAAAAGATTTAATGATTCTCCATTTCTGTTATACCAACAAGCTAGTGGAGAACCTTTCTCTGGGGGTTTTCCATTTAATGATATTCCTCTCTTTGACTTCAGTAAAGGAGGTCAAAACTAGAACTTGCAATCCACAATTCACAATCTTGGTTCTAGTAACAAGGGATCTAATGACAAAGAAAGATTCAGAGAGGCAAGTCAAGGTAGGGATGTAGACAAAAAGTAATATCATGATCATGGTCATGATCACCAAAGAGGCGATAGCAGGAACTGTGATCATGCTGGTTCTCCTTCCTCTTCCCCTTCATCATCATCTTTTTCTTGTTTTGGCTTTGATCATGACTATAGAAGGCAAGATTGTGATGCAGATAACCAAAATGAAAAAAATAACTAATGGGGCCAAAATGATCGAGGAGACCATCGAGAAAGGCAAGATCAAGGGTGCAAACATTCAAGAGAAGCACATTGCCATGAATGAAAGGGTAGTAGAGGCCATTATAGGCACCATGATCAAGGCTTGGATGAGCCTCTACTTTCTACTCAAAGTATGCTTAATATCATAGAGGCAATATGAATTCCAACAAGGCATGTGAAGGATAGCCAGATCAAAACATTAGACACAAACAATATTTCTCAATTTGAAGGAGGATATAACTTTGATCTGCAAAACCATCTCCAAGCTTTTCAAGATGCATGTGCCTTGAAAAACATAGAGAATGAGTGGTAGAAACTTAAGTTGTTCCCAAGAACACTCATCAAAGAAGCAGAGAACTTGTACCAATCCTCAGAGCCAGAATCTATCAGATAATGGAGTACCATGCTGGAGTTGTTCAATGATAAATATCAAACATACTATAGAGTGTCCAACTTGAGAAGGAAAATCCAAGGATTAAAACAAGAAACACAAACACTTGGATGCCACCATTAGCTGATATTATTCCTTTGATGCACAAATGTCCTAGCCATGATTATTCTCAACTAGATCAACTTCGCCACATAGTAGATGGGATTTGATTAGAAATGAGGAGAACCCTTGGTGTCTATGCCTAGGGGTGACTATCAAAACTAAGTTCCTATCAAATACAACAATTAATCAAGAACATAGCCAAAGAGGATGACAAACTAAGAAAAAAAGAAAGTGCAAAAGAATATAACCGTGATCCTTCCATTTGCAAGAGGAGGTTCAATTCTACGATAATGAGAATGAGTTTGTACTTGATGAGGGGATTAATAGGAAAAACTTGCGACTCCAAAAATTTCAATTTGAACTTATAGCCAAGGTCGATTAGTTATGGGATTCCATTGATAGTAGATTTCAAGCTGTTCTCAAAATTGCTAAGGAGTCCAAAGAACAAGGTCGTGATCGTAAGCACATGAGGCACAAGAAAGTTGAACATGCTTATGACAAAGGTAAGGGCAAGATTGCTACAATATAAGAAGTTGCAGATAGTGAATTAGATGATGATCGTGGATGTGACGTTTATTAGTATGAACATCCTAAGGGATGCTATCCCATTGTGTCACATCTACAGGAGTCTAGGGTGTATGCCTTAAATCCATGACTTACACAAAGGCAAACATCTAAAAGATTACCTTATCCTGAAGGTAATTTTCGACAGTTCCACTGGCAACAATAATATTATCCAAGAGGAGCTCCACCACAACCATATGAGTAATATCAATAGTGACAGTAACCATAATCATCGACACTGGCACCACCAAGGTAGTAATACCCTTATTGGCAACTTGATCCATATGGTTCCTATGTTCAGTAGCCCATGTCTCCACATGACTCTTCTAATCACGTTTCTACTTTCCAACCTCACTACCACCCTTTTGATTATTATTGAATACATTCTTCACATGAAAGAAGGGATACCACCTCTTACACTTCTCCTCCTCCTATCCCTACACATGTTTCTCCTCCACTCACGTAGCTACCACCTACTCCACCTATGCAGGGTGAACTACCAACTTAATCACAACAACGTAATGCTACTAGGGCTGTTAACCTACAACTAGTTTAGTAATTAGATGGGTCAAATACTCGATCAAAGAAAAGACCTTTCTTTTGACCTCACAGCCCACCTAAGCCCTCACATACACCTGTAATTAAGAACCCTACTCCTCCATCTTCCTCTATACTCAATATCTTCAAGTCCCCTTCAAACCAAAATCTACTAAGGATCCATACCGTCATGCTTACTCATATTATATCTGATTGAATCCATGCTAGAAGCCTTCCTAGGAAATTAATTGATCTTGGAAGTCGTTTGATTTATTTGCAAATTGCTAAAAATGAGCCATGCAAGGCTCTTCTTGATTCAAGTTCTAATGTCAATTTAGTTTTTCATGAGATGTACACCACATGGAACCTGCCTCCTCTCAAGAAGAGCAACATAAAATTATAATTGGTAGACCAGTCCATAACTATTCCATTAGGATTAGTGGAAGACATTGTGACCACTATCTATGGGTGGTCTTATCCTGCCAATTTCCTAGTAACCAAAGTGGAAAATTGCAAAGCGGATTTTCCAATCATCATGGGAAGGGCATGGTTGAGCACCGTTGATGCAAAAATGGGTATCAGAGATCTTTCCCTAGAAATAGCTAAAGAAAATGCATTTGAAAAGATCAAGAAGAAGAGAGTTCCATACATCACATACAACAATATAGGGTGCAATTGTGTGCAGAAACTCTAGGCTATAAAGCAACCAACTATCTTTGTATGCAAGTAGTGTGCACCAGAAGCAAAAATTCAAAAGTTTCTATACGCAATAGCCACACAACAGCAAGGCACCCAGTGGCTGACCACTGATTCTAAAAGCAACACACTTTGCATGAAACTAATTAAGAGCCTGACATATGCATATGTCACGAGCATGGATGAACTCAAGCAAGTTTATCATCAACTCTCTGATGATACAAATGATGATACTCACTTGGGAGAGTTAGAAATTCTTGAAAATTTTAAGCAAGAGCCCCTTAAACTAAAAAAAACTACTAGTTGGAATGGAATATGTGTTTTTAAAAAATGGGAAGTTGATCATAATCATTGAAACTATTACTCCAAAGAAAAAAATGATGTTGTTGAAGGTAGTTGAAAAATGGTTAGCAGCTTTTGCTTGGAAATATCATGAACTCACAGGGATTGATCTTAGGATATGCTAGCACCACGTCTACATTGATCTAGCCATGAAGCCAAAAAGATAGCCACAAAGGCGATTGAACCCCAAACTAAAGTAGATCATCAAGGAGGAAATCAAGCAACTCCTCAAGGCAGGGTTCACTTATTCCATTATGGATAGTAAGTGGATTACTCCACTCATAATTTTGCCAAAGAAAGGTTGCAAGTGGTGGGTCTACATTTATTTTAGGCAATTGAATATGGCAACATTCAAAGATCATTTTCTATTGTCATTTGTTAACCAAGTGCTTGAAACAATATCTAGGCATTACTACTACAACTTTTTAGATGGTTATAGTGGCTATAACCAAATTCAAATTCTATTAGAGAACTGAGCCAAGACAACATTCATGAGTTCTTGAGGGACTTTTGCATATTGCAAGATGTCGTTTGGTCTATGCAATGCTCCTACCACATTCCAATGCGTAGTTCTTAGTGTTTTTCAACAGTAGATCGATAATGGCATGGAAGTCTTCATGGATGACTTCTCCACTTATGGAGCTACATTTGAGCAAGCCTTGGATTACCTTGAGCAAGTGCTAAAATGATGTGTTGAAACTAACTTGCGGCTTAATTGGCAAAAAAAAGTCACTTAATGGTCTAGGAGGGCATTTTATTAGGGCATACAATATCATAAGTAGGAATTGAGGTAGATACTAAAAAAATAAGAGTCATCCAAGGAATAACCTGCCAACAGAAACTGTCAAAGATTTTTAGTCATTCCTTGGACATACTGACTACTACAGGTGGTTTATAGAGAATTTCTCTAAGATTGCAAAACTGTTGTGTAGCTAACAAAGAAATATTCTTCCTTTTTCTAGATCACGAAATGTGAAAAATCATTCCAACAACTGAAAGAAAAACTTGTAGAAACTCTAATTCTAAAAGCACTTGATTGGTCTAAGCCATTTCATATAATGATGGATGCATCAAATTATGCCTTCAGAGTTGTGCTTATGTAGTTAGATGACAAAAAACATCCATACTACATCCACTGTCCTAGTCAAAGCATTGTGGGTGCACAACTGAACTACACCACTACAGAGAAAGAATTGATGGCAATGGTGTTTTCTCTAGAAATGTTTAAGCATTATGTGCTTGGATACAAGGTGTTTGTGCACACAAAACACAGTGCCATCTACTTCTTGATGAACAAGCCAATGGTGAGTCCCCATGTCATATGATGACTGGTAATCTTGTAGGAATTTGATCTTATGATGATAGATCAGAAGGGCACTGAGAATGTGGTTGCTGATCACTTGTGTTAGTTGTGATGGGATAGAAAAGAGGAAAAATATTTGTTATCTAATATGTATCCTAATGAACTCCTCTTTTCTAGGGCTATAATTGAACAAATGCCCAATGAGCTAAAATAGTATGATGGCATTCTCACCTATCATCTCACTCAGGAGATGCCACAAGGGTTGGACCACTATAAGAAACAGTATTTTCCTCACCAAGTAAAATAATGAACACCTATACAAGGTGTGTGCCGATAGCCTAGTTTGTTGGTGTGTCCTTGATGTTGATTAGTTGCATGTTCTCCAAGATGCTCATCAAGGTCCTTGTGGAGGACACTATGCTGGGAGATGCATGGCCATTAAAATCTTCATGGTAGGATACTATTGGCCAACAATCTTTAGGGATGCTTACCATTATGTTCACTCTTGTGAATGATGCCAATGAGATGGTGGAATGACTGCTCCAATGGAGGAACCTCAAAAATGGATTCAACCACTACAACCCTTTGACATCTAGGGCATTGATTTCATGGGTTCCATCATGCCCATGTCAAATGGAAAGGCATACATCATAGTCACTGTTGACTATTATATGAAATGAGAAAAAGTAATAGACATCATCGACTGTACATCTTCTATTGTTGCATGGTTTGTACAACAAAATGTTGCAAATAGGTTTGATATGCCATGTGCATTAATTTCTAACAATAGAACTCACTTTATAGGCACTACTCTTTGGAAGCTCATGCAATGCTTAGGGGTTGAACATAAACTCACAACACTTTACCATCCCCAAGCTAATGGTCAAGTTGAGGTTAGTAATAGGGAAATCACAAGGATACTAACAAGAACTATTAACAAGTATAGGAAAGACTAGAGAAAAAAACTCAATGATGCCCTTTGGGCCTACTGCTCAACATGGAAACCTCTTATAGGCTATTCTCCCTACGAGCTTATGTACAAAAAATTACCAACACTTCTTATTCAATCCAATATTTTTATACTTTCAATAGCTTGTGACCTTAACCTTGACTTATGTCTAGCACAAAAAGAGAGACTAATGAATCTCAACCTGCTAAACAAAAATCGATTAGTAGCCCTATCATCTAATGAGTTGCATAAGGCCTATAAAAAAAACCATTATGACCTAAAAGTTAGAAAAGTCAAATTTCAACCAAGAGATAAGGTTCTTTATTGGAACCCCACACACATACCTCAACGAACTAAGTTTCAAACATTGTGGAAAGGACATTACATCATTTACAAGAATTTTCCTTCTAAGGCC
The DNA here is from genome assembly GCA_015680685.1 of Gnetum montanum. Classification (NCBI taxonomy): domain Eukaryota; kingdom Viridiplantae; phylum Streptophyta; class Gnetopsida; order Gnetales; family Gnetaceae; genus Gnetum; species Gnetum montanum. The sequence goes on along the minus strand of MNCI01002042.1, from coordinate 783,913 downwards.
ATGATGATCTATAAACCTAAGAGCCCAAACAAGAAATAGTTGGTCAACATACAAAAAATTAAACCTTTCCATGAGCATAATCCAACCAATACAACAAAAGTCTCATTCAATGGACAACCATGCTCCATATTTTGGATCTCCTCCTTTTAACTTAGTCATGGGGGAGATGGCCACCCATGCTAATCATATAAGTGGCTCTTCAGTTTTTCAACTTTTTTGTTTTACACATTGTTTATTTTACATCTTTTTGTTTTCATGTTATTAATCTTTTCTCATTTTTGTCGTACACCATTGTTAGTACATTTGCTATTTCTTGAATATTTTACACTTTCTTGTATATTTTCTTTTATTTTATTTTGGTGCAGTTTTCTAACTTTTTGTTAATAAGTTCCAAGTACATTGGTAATGCATTACTTGACGGTGGTATGTACTACTTTTGTTATTTGATTGTTGGTGTCTGGATTCTATCTTTGAATTTTGTGACCGATAATTAGGACATGGTTCTTTTTCATGCAACAAGCAGTGAGTCCACAACATTCACCAATCCATAAACTCTATGGTTTTCCTTGTTTTGGAAATGTGCAGTCCCTTTTTCATTCATAAAACTTTAATAAATTTGTGACTTTGGTAGTTTCTGGAATTGGGAAGAATTCAAAGGTTTGAACAAGGTGTGGCTTCAAGGAGATTCGGTATTCTTTGTGCTTTTTTGTTTACTTGGGTGCATATGTGTTTTCATGGACTTCTTACTGTTCCATGTTGATCAATAAAAGGAAGTTGAATAAGTCCTTGCATGGTGTGATTTTCATCCAAAAAAATGATAAGAATTCAAAGCACTTCCCTTGGACAAAATAATTTCATGTGTCTTTGCATGGTGTGGTTCCCATTTCAAAGAAAAAAAATAATGGGAATTCAAAGCACATCCCTTAGACAAAATAAACAGGCTACAAGCACTAGTTATGGGACTCATCCCCTCTAACTAAGGCCCTTCCTTACTTCCTACTTTTTCTTTAATAAGAAATGGTGGTTGTCTTGTGGGAGCACTCTTGTGTCTCAGGGGATGGACTAGTCTTAGAATGACGATGTGAAGTCACTAAATGTGGTTGGTTTTGGTCTGGACTAAGGATGGATCCCATCAAGTCATTTTATCATAAAAATCCATAAGGGACTTCATGTGATAGTAATTAATAACTCCATTCCACTCTTCCTCATCCATCTATGCTTTCCATGTCTCACCTCACTATCGATTTCATGTTTTGATTCGATGTCTTGGTTTGATGTGTCAAAATTCTTAGTTAGTTTCTTTTAGGTTTTTGTACTTAACCTTCTGTAACCATTAATCATCCACAAAGCCCATGAACTCTTTGGTTTGAAGTTATGCAAGGGCATAAAAGGCATGTGTCTTCTTTGGGAATGTTGATTGGGTTAGTTAAGTTATTTATCCTTAGACACTTTTACAATCAAATTCTTTTTGTTTACCCCATTAATGACATCCAATTGTGCACATCTTTATAATAATTTTTAGTGAATTTTTATTTTTATTGTTGTGAATTATTATACTCTCTTCAATATTTCCTTGTGTTGAGGTTTTTTCAAATGTAATAGACTGCTTATCTAATTTACCCCATTTGTCAACCTTCTTTCTAACACAACTAAAATAACCAATCTACCACAATCACAACCTAGCCAAGTGTAACTGTTAACAAGACAAGGCATTTAACCACTATGTTTTACACATTGCATACTAATTCATGATTCTGTTGCGATTACAATGGGAAGCATGGACTAGAAGTGAGACTATCTTCATTGAGGATGATGCAACAGTACCACGGAATGAGGATCATTTATGATCGATGGATCTTCTCTCTCATTCTTTTACTGCCAAGAGGCATTGGATGTTAGTGTTATCCATGGTGTTCTCTTCTCTTCTCTTGAATACCCAATTTTGTAAAAATTATAGCTCCATACACTTGGGCACTAAGAGTCTGTATGTTTCATCTAAGTTAGTTTGTATGTTAGTTCATAATCCCATACCTACCTAATGTTTTGTAAGGAATTTATTCCTCCTCTTCTACACTCAAGGACGAGTTTCAATTCAGTCATGGGGGTATGATGAAAAGCATATTTTCTTGTGCTCCAACATTAGAGATGCAACATTGGGGTTTGGATGCGACATCTGGTATCTGACATTGGGGTATATATGTTGGCATATAAATATAACACCTGGGCTCTCGTTTTGAGTTAGTTTTTATGTTAGTTTTCAGTTAGAGTAGCAAAGCTCTTGCAGTTTATTTTTCTTACAATTAGAATATTTTCTGAGTGCCCATAGAAGGATTCTAAGTGTATGCAATTCTTTGTTTGAGCAATTCTTACATATATATGTATGTATGTATAATGATGATTATGGGAATTCAAAGCACATCCCTCAAACAAAATAAACGAGTTGCAAGCACTAGTTATGGGACTAGAAAGACATGTTATCCATGCCTAAAGATCCCCTCTAACTAAGGCCCTTTCTCAATTCCTGCTTCTCTTTTCTTCTTCAATAAGGAATGGTGGTTTTTCATGAAAGCATTCTTATGTCTTGAGGAGGTGGACTAATTCTAGAGTGATGATGCAAAGTCACTGAAAGTAGTTGATTTTTGTCTGGACTAAGGTTGGACTTTATCAGGTCATTTAATCACATATTTCACAAGGGACTTCATGTGACCATGATTGGTACATCCATTCCATTCTCTATAACATCCATCAATGCTCTCCATAACTCACCTCACTATCGATTTTCATGTCTTAGTTTGATGTGTTGAAATTCTTAGGTAGATTCTTCAGGTTTCATCCTTAACTTTTCATAACCATTAATCAATTATGGGACCCATGGACTCCTTAGTTGAGGTTATGCAAGTGTAACAAGGGTATGTGCCGCTATGGGGAGGACCCACTTGCATATCTTATTGTTTAGTTAGTTAAGTTCCTTACCCTTAGACATTGTTGCAATCAAAATCCTTCATGCATCTCATCATGCAATCTAGTTGTCTACTTCTTAAGGCATTCTTCTTCATAAAATCTTATTCTCAAATCATTTCTCCATTTTTTGTAACTTCAACACCCTCTTCTAATATTTTCATCATGTTCTTGGCTTTTTGGACTTCCATATGACCCTAATTTTATTCAAGAATTCCTCATATTTTTCAAATTTTGATAAGTCAACAATCATCAATAGTTATGTTGAGTCAACCTTGTTGACTAGGCCCAGTCGACGCAGCCTAAAAATTTTATAAATACCGCCCAACAATTTGAGATTTTTTGTCATTTTCTTCAAAACAAAAAGGGAGTTTTTGTAATTTTTCAAAGTCCAAAACCTTCCAAAGCCCATAATGTTCACACTGTTTGTCCAAATCACTCCATTCTTCGATCCTATAGCTATCAAAGATAAACTCTTAGTCATGGGAACCACAAACCTTAAGGTTTCTAATAAAAAAATTTTCAAAATTTTTGTAACTCCTCCAAAGGGTTAATGAATAAAATAATATTAAATCATTAATTTTTAAGAGTTTAATCCTTCAAATAAACTCTAGTGAACTTAGAATTATTTATTAATATTAAAATAATTTTAAAATAATCAACCAAGCCATGATCACAACTTAGCCAAGTGCAACTACCCTAAGAGATAAGGTATTCCAAATGTTTCAAAGTTATACATTAAGTGCTAATGTTTGGTCATGTTGTGATTACAAATGGCACCTAGACCAAAATGCTCATAGAAAGGAGGATCATCACAACCAAAGGACAAATTACCTAGAACTAGAAGGGGCTAGGAAATAAGCTCAAGAATAGGAAGCATAAACTCATGCAATGAGAACTCTTTGGGAGGAGCTCAAAGTGGAACCTATTTGATAGATTCTCGAAGAAGAGGCTACGATTGAACAATCCCAATGAGGAGAGGCACCAAGGCTCATACTAGGACTTAAGGTCACATTCACACAAGTCTACCTAGATATGATCAAGCCTTGTGATGTCCAACACTCAATTCTCCAAGAATTGAACTTTGGACCATTCTTAGAACATGTTCCACTAGAAGTTAGAACACAAATGCAAAGCTCTCCCATGTGGTCGATCATTACTACTAGTGAGGAGTGGTACATGGGAGAGACATATCTCTTCTGGAATAATAGAAAGGTAGGAGCCACTATGAGAACCAAGGATATTTAAGTGTCTTACTTAGTAGAAGTGATTGCATAGGCTCTTGGATTGCTTGATTATGGTATTCTTTTGATAGAAATCTTCATGCAAGCAGACCTTGAGGAAAAAATGAAGTGGACCCAATGGTGTTATGGGGTTAACTGTAAGAAGTTTGGCATGCTCACACCGATGGAGTGTATATACTTCAATATAGTGACCTTTTACCTTAATTCGATGATGAGGGTTAATAAGGTGACAACCTTCTCCACCTGTGCCTATGCCACTCTAGGTAGGAAATTTCATGTTAACCTTCCACAGCTGATTAATCAAGAGATAGAGAAGCACTTTAAGAAGAATGAACGTGGAAGGAAAACCCTATCATTTCTATGCCTTATTAGAAAACTTTGTAAAAGGGCAATGATAGTGTGCTACACTAATGATACGATAAGGCATACTTCCATCACCTCCTGGTCTAAAATGATGAAGGATAAGACCTCTACCATATCAAAAGAAGAGTAGTAGCTGCCACCTCCACCACCCACTCAAGAAACAACACTGGAGGCCCACACAACCACTGAGTGCTTAAGCAAAAATCTGAGAACAACTCTTACATAAGCGAGAGTAGCAAGTAGAAATAAGTGGTGGGGATCCATTTGTATATCGTCTTGCAATGAGTCACCTCAACAAAGTGGCTCGAACGATCAACTAGATGGAGGGAGGTGGACTAATATTCTTAGCCCAAAGAATGTAGTTGCAAGCAGAAACAAGTGGTGGGGATTCATTTGTATATCATCTTGTAATGAGTCACCTCAATGAAGTGGCTCAAATGATCAACTAGATGGAGGGAGCTAGACTAATATTCTCAACCCAAAGAATGTAGTTGCCCACGAGCTTAAGTCCTAGTGCCCAAGAGGTGACGGTGTCTCTCCTGCAACAATAGTAATTCCCAAAAATCTCTAGGAATGACATGACCTTTTCAGTGCACTTAAAGGAGGGTGAATGGACAACTGTATTGGTGATGCATCACCATAGGAAGGAGACCGTAGTAGAAGTAGTTTTTGATCAAATTGTAGAAGTATTAAATGCACCAGTAGCATCTATACTAGATGTTTTTACACTCAAAGATGTGCACATGTTTGTAGGGACTATTAGTGACCAATTGAGTGTAGCCTAACATATAGAGTTGTTGGATCAACTGATGGAAACTAGACAACCAATTCCAAATATGTTTGATTTTTCGAATAATATCACTACAACCTAGTCAAAGCTACTTAAAGCAAAGGGTAAGTGCATCATTTTAGAAGGGCAACTCAAAATTCCTCAAGCATAGAACTAATGCTTGGCTGCAAAGGTTTTTGAATTAAGAGCCCATCTTACTAATCCCATGCTCCTTAACCCTACACTAACAAGAGATGAAGCTTTTCAATAGCTTCAAGATAGGCTCAAACAGGTTGAAGTAGGGATGGTGACAATAGTCTTTGACTAGTTCATGGTTGAGGCCAAAACATATTTAGTTCAAAAGGACTTGGTCCAAATGCATCAAGAGAATGAGATGCTAATCATAGAAAATCATCACCTACGAAATGTTGATGTGCAGAAATAACAAATGTAAGAATTTAATCATCAACAATAGAAGCAACTAGCCAAGGTGAACATTGAGCTTAAAAGATTGATAGCAAAGAATAGAAATCTCTCTTTGGAGGAAGTCCATGTGTTACACCAAAACTCTACGATTGAAATGACCACTTGGAAGAATGAGGCTCTCAAATTTGAGAGAGTTAAGAACCACTACAAAGATCAAGTCAACCTACAATATGAAGTTAATGAAAGACACATCTAGATGGCTAAGGAAAAAGTCAATGAGACCCACTAATAAGAAAAAGACGTGTGGCAACCTATCATTAATGGGATAGAGGGGCTTATAATAAAGAAGAGATCTACATGAAGGATTTGCAAATAGAAGAAATGACTAAATACATGGATCTTGCCAATCTTAGATATGAAAACTTGGTAATGCTGAGTACTAGATGATCAAGGTCAGAGTTAGAGAAATAGGTGGCCAACTTGTACTTGTTGTACAAGGCAAAGTTCAAGCACCACAAGGAGACTACAAACACTAAACTTGAAGTTCTTAGGGAAAGATTCATTGATCAAAGATCAACTATTGAGAAACTAGCCAGAAGAATGAATGACTACTGGGAATTGTAGAATGTAATCAGGGCATTTGACATCAAATGCAAACAATTTGCTACCTAGTTTATCAATGTCAAGGAATTATTTCTAACATTGCCTTGTCCTAGGGATGTGCCCATTCTGACCCACATTGGCAAAGCTGCGTGGACCGTGCATGATCCTAGCAGTAAGGAGAAGAAGATGAAAGAATTGTTGGATGCTTTTCATCTTCCATTGAAAGTCACAGTAGCAATAGTGATGGGCCACGATATCGCATCCCCTGCGATATCACATACGCGATATCGCAGTGCATCGTCCAATCTATAAATAAGAGGCAGCCCTCCCTTGTTTCTTATTCTAGGCCTAGACCGTAGCAAAACTCTGGCAGTTTTACCTCTCCAGACATAGAATAATTTTCGTGTGCCCGTAGTAGGAGCTCCAAAGTGAACGGATCTTTATTCGAGCAAATATTGTACCTGAACACAAGTTTGTGTACGGCAATAAAGACGAACTGTTGGATAAACCTTGCAGTGCATGGACTAAGCTAAATAGGCTAATTAGGATTTTCATTATTATTATTATTATTTATCATTTAAATGCTTTATTAGTTGATTAAATCTCTCTCAACCATTCTCTCCTAGTTAAGTGCATTTAGTACGACCGCTTCGAGCACGTGCATTACGCTTGGTGATCCCAACAACGACTAGCGTTTGGTAACCAAGGTTGCATTGGTTCAGGGTGTGAACGGTAAGTGGGAATGGATACTGATGCTAGGTTAATAAAGGCTTAGTTAGTTAGTTAAAGTTAGTTAATTAGTCTCTTCACCCTTCACCTCACTAGCATAGGAGATAAAACAGAAAAGATATAAAAATCATATACCTTAGACTTAACCATACAACTGTGACAAATACAAGTAAGTCTAGGAAGACAACGAATGATTAACCTTAAGTGTTCCATAAGGCGTGTAGGCACTTAGTCTACAGAGTTCGACTGGATCGCCCGTGTAACGCTTGTATTCGTATGGTTGAGTGTAGGGGTACCTTGCCACTCATCAAATAGGATAGTCACAACAACCTCAAACATCGTGTGCACCTAAAGTAGAAGAAGGTCCTTCGAAACCTTAGGAGCTTCCACCACCTAGAACCATTTAACCTTCTCCATCATCTTCACGCCATCATCTTTAAGTTTGGAGTCCTAAACACTAGAAAATTTTGTAATGATTATATATTCATACACTCAGGCACTTAGTGTTTGTTTGTGTATGTTTATGTTTGTAGTATATTTGTCATCATTCAATAGTCCCATACCTTTACAAATTTCTAAAGAACTTGAGGACAAGTTTTTATTTAGTTGTGGGGGTATGATGAATCATGGATTGGCTACGCCAACTGATTATCGTCAACTACGCCCTATCTATGTAGTGTCTATTTTTGCCTATAAATATACACTTACTTGCCCTATTTATGGCATGTTTTTTCATAGTGGTAGAAGAGCTTTGGAAATTTTGTCATTTGGAAGTTAGAATATTTTTCTAACTGCCTGTAGTAGGAGTTAAGCGTGTACAAATCTTTATTTGAGAACTATTGTACCTAAGCATAGTAATGTGTGTGGCAATAAAGATGAGCTTTTTGGTAAACCTTGCAACATTTGGAAATATATTAATTATATATTTATGCATTTAATGTTTTATGCAATTTTCTTTAATGCTTTTAGCAATTAAATAATTAATTAGGCTAAACTAAGTTAGATTAAGTTGAAAATAATTAAGCACATAAGTACAACCACTTCAAGCATATGCTTGGCACTTATTAATTCCAATAATGCTTAACATTTGGTAATCCAATAATGCTAAACGTGTTCAGGATGTGTATGGCAAGTGGGAATGGATGCTTATGTTAAAATTAGTTAGGTTAGTTAGTTAAGTTAAATTAGCTTTAAATTACTTCATTCCTTTCATCCTTTATTTTAAGCAACCATAGTATAAAACATAAAAATAACAAAAATTATATGCCTTGATTACACTTAATCATAAATTTTCATATAACAAGTGTAATTAGGAAGACAACGAATGACTGTGACGATAAGTTCACTTCATAGAGGCTAGTGTACTAAAAGACATAGAATTCACAAAATTCGACTAGATCGCGTGTGAATGGTTAGTGATTCGTATGGTTGAGTGTAGGGGTATTCACCACTCATCAATGTTATTAATTTATAGATAACCCCAAATTTTTGCATGAGTTTCTTAAAGGTACCATCGATGAAGTGGGTTCCATTATCTAATATTAGCATTCTTGGTACTCCAAATTGGTTCACCACATGTTGTCGAACAAAATTTATAGCTGTATTTATCATACAATCCTTCACTGCTACTGCCTTTGTCCATTTTGTGCAATAATCCATAGTCACAATAATGTACTCTTTTCCATTTGACATTAATTGAATGGGCCCCATGAAATCAATTCCCTAAATACCAAAAGGCTCCAACAACTGTATCTAATGTTGTAGCTCTTCATATCTAGCCATAATTCCTCCATTCCTTTTGCAGTGTTCATAAGATTGTGTCAACATGTGGGCATCTCTAAATAGCGTAGGCCAAAAGTAGCCCACCATTAGTATTTTAAGTGTCATTCTACACCCTGCATAGTGACCACCACATGGGCCTTCATGGACATCTTGTAAAGCTCTCTACTAGTCATGATCTAGTACACACCATCTAACAAGCCCATTTGCACAAATCTTATATAGGTTGCCATTGATTTTCATGTACCATTTGGCCTTATGAAGGAATTTTTCTTGTTGTTTTCTACTCATTGAATGGGAAGCTCTTATGTTGTGAGATAAGTTGGGTATTTAGGGATCCATGCTTTCCTTGATATGTCTACAACCTTTACTGTCTTAGTAAATAGGTCCTCATCAAGAAATTGATCAAACAAAGGTTCTACTTGGTTATCTGCATTCCATTTCAACCTTGATAAATGATTAACTACAACATTTTCTATTCCTTTTTTATCAATCATTATTATGTCAAACTCTTGAAAAATCACAAGTCATCTCATCACTCTAGGACTAACTGTTGGCTTATTCATTAAACATTAGATGGCACTATAATCGGTGTGGACATATATCTAGTAACTGAGCACATAATGTCTAAATTTTTCACACCCATACACCACAACCATCAGTGTTGGTATAATGTAGTTGTGCTCCAATGATGCTCCTACTAGCACAATGTATGTAATATGGTCTCTTTTAATCATCAAGTTGTTTCAATACTACGTCAAGTGCATAATTAGAAGCATCAGTCATGATATAAAAATGCCTTGACTAATTTAAAGCTTGAAGGATTGGTGTCTTAACTAACTTCTACTTCAAGGCTTCAAATGCCTTTTCACATGACTCAATTCACTCAAAGGATGCATTCTTCATTGTGAGTTCTACCAATGGTTTGGCTATTTTAAAAAAGTTTTCAATCCCATATGGCCAAAAAAATATCTTACATCTTTCATTGTCTACAGTTGTTGAGTGATTTTTTGGATTATTTTAATTTTTTTAAAGATCTATCTTTATACCCCTCTAAGAGATTTTGTGTCCCAGCACTATGCCTTCCTAGACCATAGGATAACTCTTTTACTAGCTGAGCTTTAAATTAGTTTCAACACATTTTTTAAGTACATGCTCTAACTGGTCTAGTGCTTGTTTGAAATCCAATCCATATGTGTAAAAATCATCCATAAAAACTTCAACACCATTACCTATTTGCTTCTAGAAGATACTTAAGACCAATCTTTGGAAGGTTGATGGTGCATTGCAAAGACCAAAAGTAATCTATCTATAAGCAAATGTTTCCTATGGGCTAGTGAATATGGTTTTCTCTTGGTCTTCAGGTGCAATGCGGATATGATTGTATCCACTATACACATCTAGAAAACTATAATATTCATGTCATAAAATTGTATCTAGGGCAATGGGAAATGATCCTTAAATGTGGTTGAATTCAATAATCGAAAGTCAATGCAGACGTGCCATTTGCCTTTCTTCTTTGAAACTATCACCAAAGAACTTACACACTCACTATCCACAATTGGATAAATGAATTTTGCATTCAAAAACTTTTCCAACTCTTGCTTGAATACCTCCTTAAGTTTAGGATTAAGCCTTTGTTAAGGTTTACATTTTGGTTTGACTACATGATCAGTATAGATCTGGTGTTGACAGCTTCATGGATAAATTCCCATGATCTCATTATAAGACCACACAAACATTGTAGACCATCTATTGGGCATTAATAATTACCAGCTTCTTGTTGTTCTTGGTGTTGAAAACTTCATGGATCAATTCCCTTTTTTCTCTTTGTCTAGGTTAGCATTGATAATTACTAGCTTCTTATTATTCAGAAATGCATATTCTAACGTTGTTGGTAGGGTTTTCAATTCCAATGGTCCTGGTTCCATTGTGTCTAGGATTTCCAAGTGTCCCTAGTCTATTTCTTCCTCTTGATTATTCTGAGGGTAATAGTGTCTTTTCCTTAGCTGTTCCAACTTATCTATTTCTGCAATGTAGGTAATGATGATATGTTCTTCTAGTTCCATGTACTTGGCAGATTGAGTTTCTTCATTAGTAATTAGCCACTAGGTGCCCTCTTATTGGGTGGCTGCTGCACACAGGCAATTTTGCACACATCTTGTTTCTACACATTACTTACATGCCTTAGTGTCCTTTTGTTTAATAGCCCAAATTCTTTGCATGCAATTCCACCCTTGATGTCTATATGTGATACATGGAACCATTTGTTTGTGTATGATTCCGGCTTCATCTTCCTTGGAAATTTTCAAGGATAAATCACAAATTCTAAGCTTAGCATTGACAGTGCTAAGCCACACTCTTTCCATAATAATTGGGAATTCTCCCTTGTTTATCCCCACATGAATAACTAGAAAATCAGCAGGATAGGACCAGCCACTAATAGTGGTAATCACATCATCCACCTTTCCAAGTGGAACTATGATTGACAGGTCTACAAGCTCTAAACGGATGTTACTTTTCTTTAGTGGTGGGAGGTTCCAGGCTTGGTACATGTCTTGAGATACCAGATTCACTCCAAACCTAGAATCTAATAGAGCTTTGCATGGTTTTTCTCCTACTATTTGGAGATAAATCAAGGGACTTCTTGGATTAGCTCTTTTCTATGAGATAGCCCCTACGTTGATCTAATGGTTATTGTTTATGTAAGCATGAAATTTGTGATGTTTGAACCTAATGAAGCTAGAAGCTTACTGCATTAAGAAGGACTTAATGTGGATGGAGTGGAATTAGATGTATTCCCCATTAGTTGAGTCTTTTTTAGACTCGTTTTGAGAAACAATCGTTTCCTAGGTTGAGACCCATAAATAACCTTTCCCTCATGCATATTGACTATCCTTGTAGCATTCTTTGGTTGGGGTTATGATGGCAAGTCCCCTTGCATGACAGGAGGTTGTAGTGGTGGCATAGGATTTGAGTATTAAGTAGAAGGTCCAACTATTGGTGGATGCATATATGAGTTGGGATCAATCCTTAGTAGCATCAATCTATGATATTCTATTGAATAGTACTATGGGGCTTGAGTAGTGGCATGATCAGGCAATACTAGATGTTGGACGAAATATCCATACAGGTTTGGTTGTCAGTATGGATATTGCTAGTGCGGTGGTGGTGTAGACCACGATTGAGGCTATTGTCATTGCTAATGGTATTGTTCATGTTTCTATGATAATGCTCCACTAGGATAGTACATTAGTTGAGGTTGTTTTCTATAGTGACCTTGAGGATAAGGTATCTGTTTGGGCTTGGTTTCTAGAAAAGTTTGGGGTTAAGTGCGTAGGCCCTTATTTCTTGCAGATGTATCACAACTAGACAACATTCCTTATGATGTTCGTACTGACACACATTACAAACTTCATCATCTGTAGAGCCAGTATCTAGGACCTTAGCTACTAAAGAAACTTTACCTTTGCATCCAAGTTCTCTCTTCTTTCTTTTGCCTTTTCCTCTTGCGAAGGCTTGCTCTACTCTTTCCTCTACAATCTTTAACACTGTTGTACACCTTTCATCAAATGAATCCCACATTTTCGCTACTTGTGTGGTTACATCAGCAATAGATTTTTAGATTGGTAGTGCCTCTTTTTGGATGACTTGGTCCAAGGTTTCTTCCTCTTGGGTATCACACACAAATGCATCTCTCTTTCAAATTGATGGATCTCTCTATTATATTCTTTAGCTGATTCCCTCTTTCTGAGTTCTCCTTCTTCTTTGGCCACTTGGTCAATGAGTCTTTGAATTCGATGGGCAATTAGTTTTGATAATCTTCCTTGGGCATAAACCCCAAGGGTCTCTCTTGTTTTACTTCTCAACTCATCTTAGATGTACCTCAGTTGTTTCTTTGATCAAAATCCATAGCTTAGGCATCAGTGTAATAATGGATAATATCTACCCATTGCTACATCAAAGGTCTTGTGAGTCCCTTGTTTCCTATTTTGGATTTTTTTTCTTAGATTTGACACTCGTGAATAGGTCTAATATTTATCATTAAATATTTCAAGCATGATACTACAATTTCTAATGGATTCAGGTCTCAATGACTTGTACCAGCTTTCTGCTTCCTTCACAAGTGTCCTAGGAAGTAGTTTTAATTTCTACCAATCACTCTCTATGTTTTACAGGCATTGTGGAATGCTTAAAGGTGATGTTGAGAATCAGCATTGTAACCACCTTCAAATGATGGCATATTGTTCATTTCTAGCCATTTTATTCGACTATCTCTCACGTGCCTACTTGGTATGTAAACAACTTCCTAAATATTTATCATACTTCAAGTTGCCATAAAGGGTTCATCATCGTGATCAGGTTTGTATGCTCTGTTGTAGTAGTGACCCCTTTTATGCTCATGCCTCTCTTGATCCTTTCTTCTTTCTCTTCTTCTCCTTCTTTCATGCTCTTTATCTTTTGAATTAGATTACCTTGAATATTTATCATGATGACCATGAGTTCGTCCTTCATCCCTATTAGAGTCTCAATACTTGTGCCTTCTCCTGTCACAGTTCTCTGACAATTGTGATGAGGCAAATGAGGTGGCAAGAGAACGATGCCAATTGGTTCTCCTTTTGTGGCTCTTGTATGTCTCTTTGTAAGGTTTAGTAGGATCCCTTGGCCTAAGGTCCTACTTATATCTTGAGTTAGTATCCTCCCTCTTGTGTCTCTCTACTAGAGTACAATGAAGTTGGGCTTTGATAGGTTCCTCTAATCTAATGATAGGTGTCTTCGAAGGCTCCTCATGGTTCTAATGGAGTTTTTTTTTAAATGAATTGATTAGTATCAAGTTCTTCTATGATAATAGAAGTGTTAGTTTGCTTCCATTTCCTATGTATATGTTTGATCTCCATGGTAGCATCTCTTCTCATCTGCTCCTAGGGTCTAGTCATGTGTTGAGTCACATGATAGCCTTCCTAAATATGATCCAAATGCATTCCCCTTAGAGCAATTTGTAACATGTTTAATGCTATACATTTTTGAGGCAGGACTATGTTGCCTTGCATGTGTCTCCACCTCATTTGCTTGTCTTGATGGAAGATGAAAGTAAAATCTAGATGGTATGGATTAGTGTGAGCATAAGTGATTCGTGTCTACATTATCATCCCCTAGTTATCTTTATCTACAAGTCTATCACTACTTCTTCTTGTCTCCTTGGCAGGTGATGTTTGATCATTATGTGAAGCCATATTATAATTTTTAGAGGGTTTGAGTTAAAAGTGTGCTTTACTTATGTTTGTTGGGTTTGACTTTAAGTTTCAGATACAACAAACTTTGAAAAATCAATTACTTAGCATAACACTGACTTTTCCCTAGCAATGGCACCAATGATGAGCGGTGGAGTATCCAACACCCAACCATATGAGATATGAGTCTTCACGCACAATCTCCATCAAATTTTGTAGATAAGGAAATATGGTTATGCAAGTAATTGGTTAGATTTCATGATTATTGTCTTCCCACATGAGTTAGTAAAGACAATGCAAGTGGTTTAACTCACAATGAGGTATATGATAGATGATCTTGTATTGACCATAGTGCTCCTAGCTAACATGAAGTTAATGTAGTAGTTTCTAAATCTAACTGCCGGTAAACAAATCTGATCTAGCCTATGCAATGTGCATCTGGTCCTCATCCTTTTGTTCACACCTTGGACTTTATCTAACTACTACTAGGATTGCCAAATACCACACTACTAGGCGTACCAAGTGATAGTACCACTAGATTACCAAGTAGCTACACTTAAGTGCTCGAGATTAATCGTACTCATTCCGCTTAACAACAGTAATTATAAAACGCATTGAAAGTAAATCATTAACTGAAAATAGTAAACATTAAGCTAAGTGAAAAAAATAAAGACTAAGTGATGTTATAATGATGTAAAGTAATCTCAATCTTTATTTTTGAGCATGCAATGTGTCCAAGTACATTACACTCAAATAAAGACTCCATTTAATTACAAGACATCACACTACGGGCATACATTGCTAAGTGCTAAGTACTAAAATCAAGTAAACAAACTAATAGACTTTAGCTACTATGGAATGAATTTGCTTCAGATAGTGAGCCTAAGTGTTGTATTTATAAGCCTTGCACATGTCAACGATATCAAATATCCAACATTGTATCATAGGCTTCGATATTGAGGATCCAATATCGCAACTCTGATATTAGATACCATGATTTATCAGTTAACCATATAATTAGCTCATTCTCCTTTTTTTATCTTAGAATTGCTCTATAAATAAAACACTTGTAGACAAAAAGGAAAAACATATCTTTTCCATTTTCTTTCTTTTTCATCTCCTACCCCCAATGAAGTCAATAGAGAATGCTCAAAATTTTTTGTATGTTTAACTTCAATATTGCATTCCACCTAAACAATAACCCTCTATAAATTATTATCTATATTAACCTATATAGACATTTTCAACAGTTTTATTTTTTGAGCAAGAAGTTTCCAACATTAACTAAAATGAAACCAAACAAGAAAGGACCTTTGCTTGTAGGACCTCACACAAGAATTAGCATGTATAGACATTCTCAACAATTTTATTTTTTGACCAAGAAGTTTCCAACATTAACTAAAATAATACCAAACAAAAAAAGACCTTTATTTTCAATACCTAACACAAAATAAGCAAAACATGGTGGAAGAGTCTAGTATCGTAAAAAGTAATTTTACTACAAAGAAGAAAACATGGTCAAAGTCATTGGATTAGAAGCTTTAGTAGAAGAGTCGTAAAAGATTACTACAGTGAAAAAACATGGTTAAAGTCCATGGATTAGAATACCTAATCTATGAATTAGAATACCTACCTAGGTGGTTGCTTTGAGCTAAGTAAAAGCTGCAAGACGTATTACTAAAGGATGACCCTATGTGTTGAGTTTATTGTAAAACATGGTTAAAGTGTATGGATTAGAATACCTAGTTGATTGCTTTGAAGTAAGTAAAAAATAAGGATTACTACAAGGATGGCGCTATGTGCTAAGGTTACTTAGGTATTTTAGGATGAGGACAGCCCTATGTGTTGAGATTACAGATGAGCGAGTGCCTTCCAGGGTTTTTGGTTAAATTTGAACCCACATCCTCAATTTGAAAGACAAGTACCTTACCATCATTGTAAATGATCGTCCCTTTACAGTGATAAAAAAACCACTTCAATAACACAAATCTACTTGACGAGCAAAAAAATGACCTGAATAAGACAGATATAATCTACGTGAGAAAAAAACGACTTCAATAACACAGATCTGCCAGCCATTTTGGGAAAGATTGGCTACATGGAAATCCTTGACCACGTACAGGGTAGACGGCACGGCATCACTGTTCTGTTTTTATCCGTTATAGTTTGTATCCCGTCATTTCTTCAAAAGACGCTACCTCGCCCTGTTTTGAATATGATGATCCTTTGTTATAGTTTGTGTCCCGTCCCTTCTTCAAAGACGCTACCTCGCCCTGTTTTGAATATGATGATCCTTTGTTATAGTTTGTGTCCCGTCCTTTCTTCAAAGACGCTACCTCGCCCTGTTTTGAATCCTTCGTCATAGCTATCTTCT
Source organism: Gnetum montanum (assembly GCA_015680685.1). NCBI lineage: Eukaryota > Viridiplantae > Streptophyta > Gnetopsida > Gnetales > Gnetaceae > Gnetum > Gnetum montanum. The sequence goes on along the minus strand of MNCI01002042.1, from coordinate 767,437 downwards.
GCGGTGTGTGTTTCTTCTTTAGGTACGCAGCGATTAAAAAAACCGTTGATAAAGCAGCGGGAGCATGAATTTTTTAAAATATGCATGGAGCAGTTACCCTGAATGATGATGGAGGTAAATAGGCGAAGACATGCGCATATCCTATACGTTGCATATAGATTTTCATCACGGGACCAGAATTTGTAAGCCTTTCCATGATTTTTGCTTTCTGTAGCCTAATAGCGTGGTTAAAATATCTGGCTCACGTGGCAAACAGTAAGCCAGTTGAAACAACCGGTGGCTATGGTTTAGCCATAAACAAGGATGATCAGAATGGCGTTATTGTAGCCGTAGGAATATTTCAGTCAAATAGCCATATAACCGTTGAAAACCTGGCATGTGTCCTAACCCTCAATTTAATCATGCTTTAAGTCACATGATTGAAAATGCAGCTGAAGGGTAAAACCTTTTAATAACACCTAATATAGTTGTCCCATGCATTTTTGTAAGGGAGCTTAAGTGTGGTTTTTTAAGGGTTAGGTAAACTCTAAAACATGGATAATAATGTTAAAAAAAATTTCAGAGCACAATATATTAATAAAGGTTAAAGAAAAAAACTCAATGATTTTGGAAATGCCTTTTTGGACTCTTATCTTTACCACTAATTTAAAAAGTAAAAATAGTGATTACCATTTAAAACATTTAAAAAGACAATGCAAAATCAAAGTATCTAAAACAATTAATAATAAAATATGGTAAAAATTACTTTGACATAAAGAATTTACTATCCTCAAGTTGGGGTGTTGGAACCCAAAATCAGTAAAACATAGGCTCACCAGGCCAAGACTCATGCCACTATCTATACTAACACCTCATACATATAGTAAGGTGCTCGTTTCTCAAGTCAAAGACATTAGTTCCAATTAGAAGAAGTTAAGCTCTTACTCATCTACAAACCTTTTGAAAACCTACTTAATGAAATGATGATACATCAATAATCACACCAGCATTTTAATATTGGCCGTTGTTCAGAAAAGTCCTGCCTTAACTGGCCAGAGTTGTGGTTCCAGACTTCCACCACTATATTGCACTGTTGCTAAATGGAAGCTTGTACGGTGAGCTCTCCTGCAGGTACTTTGCAGCTCATATTTTAGATAATCTAGCTTTACATGATTAAAAAATCCACCGACAACCTCACGCATCTAAAAAAACCTGATAATGAAATATGGTAAAATATGTACTTTTACATAAGAATTTACTATCATCGATAGCCACACCAGCATTTAGTATTGGCAGTCACCCAGAGCTTTGACTTGCGCTATGGTTAAACGTAAGCGTGTATAATGAGCTCCAGTATTTTGTAAGATCATGTGACTTGGCCTTCCCATACACAAGGAAAAGGTGTGCGCCTAATGATTACACGGCAAAGAGTTTAGGTTTAGGCCTGCAATGTGCACGGCAGAGTTGGTTTGCTGGTTGTACCACAACGAGAAAAGATTTACCACGTTTACAGTGATGCAACACCGAAAGATTCATGCCATGGAAAACCAGGTAAACCACCATTGTTATGCGGCAACGTGCGTCGTCCATAACTTTTTACAAGTCGAACAAGCAATGCATTTTTTTATTGAAGATAAGATGTTTGAGAGAACAAGAATCCTCTGGCTTTGATACTCCTCCCCTGTTGAGGAGATTCATCACAGCACCAGCGGCAAGCTATATATATAATCACAAAATTCGATGTTTGACGGCCTCAAACATGACATACACACACATTACTTGATATAGAATCACAAAAATGGATGTTTGACGGCCTCAAACATCGCACGCACACATGACCTGATCTTGCCTGGAAAAAGTCGTTCTTAAAAGCCGGCCACGTTTCTATCCCATCCGTGACTTGTACTTCACTGCAACACAGAGCATCACAAAAAGCAACCGAAATTAGTTGCAGAAACGTACCAAATCTACGTAAGTTCGCCAACAGCGAAGGAAGCAAACCTCCTCATAAATACGTTTCAACGCTCGTGAAACAGCCAGCGAAAACAAACAGATATGGGTGAGGATGATAAAGAGATAGATATGGCTGACAATGATAATGAAGAGAACAGCAGCATAGTTGCTGCCGTAACATGGAAACAGATCGCAGGCTCAGAGCACTGGAAGGGGCTGCTGAATCCGCTGAACGCGGATCTGCGCAAGTACGTACTCATGTACGGCGACCACGCAGAGACGACGTACGACTCCTTCATCAGCGACCGTCACTCCAAGTACGCCGGCTTCTGCCGCTACTCGGCCGAGACGCTCTTCGATGACGTGGGTGTGGTCCGGGCCCACCGGGAGCCACCGTGGATGCACGTTGTCACTCGCTTCGTGTACGCCACGTCGGCGTCGCCGGTGCCGCTGGCGTTTCTGGTGCGTTCTTTTTCGCGGGAAGCGTGGGACAAGGAGTCCAACTGGATGGGCTACGTTGCCGTCACCTCCGACGCCACCACTCTCGGCCGCCGCGACATCACCGTTTCGTGGCGCGGCACCGTCCAGTCGCTGGAGTGGCTCGACGACTTCGATATAGCCCACTCTGACCTTAAAACAATCCTCCCTTCTTCATCCCCGCTCTTCCACGATAAGGATTACAGGTAGGTCATTGCAGTTCAATCTATCTAGAAACTGAAACTGAAATTTTGTTAATTCCGTAACCGTACGGTGGAAATATATATGTTATATGTTATGAGTTTCAAAAGAGAATTATTGTTGATAATATCTGAAAGAAATCAATCAAGTATTTTGTCGATGGGTAGGGTTCGTACTGATGATGTGCTTTGCAAAAGTCGCATGGCTCATCTATTTGTCAGAAAAGCTTCCACCTAGAACAAGTGAATCAAGTATGTTTTTAATAAGATTTAGAACAAATCAATTTGGTGTGTACGGTGTTTTCTTGCATCAATCAGTTTCTTTCTTGCTTCGTCTTGAGACAGACCTCCCGATGATCGAATTGTTATTTGTTGTTGTTTGTTTGTTGCCTTTGTCTTTATTCCTTGGCTGACACAGAGTGACAATACCATTGGCATTTACGTCGAAGCTTGCTTCAATCTGCGGTGTCCCGCTGGGAGCAGCGGGATTTCCAACCAGAGCCTAAATTCACCCAACAGCATCTTATTGTCTGCAGCCGTTTCTCGTTGACTCTGCAGAACTCTAACTCACACCTGGGTTTGACCATCTGCTAAGGTAGAAAATACCAGAAGAGCATTCAAACTTCCTACGCGGTAGAGAATACCAGTTGTGATTTAAATTATTTTTTATATTATTTAAACATGTAACCAAAATAGTAATGTTCCCGTTGATCAGCCTTGTGAACACTTCGCCTAGAGAGTTTCAATTCCCACAAAAAGAGGGGCTGGGTGGGGTGGCATCAAGTAATTGTAACTTTTTATCTATTTCTATGTTTAATATGCTCTGAGGGTTGCAATTTGACACTTTTTTTTAAGTGTCTTTTCTTGATTATACGTTGATGTTTAAATGTGAAGCATTATAAAAACTCTAAAATATTTTTAATAGGTGTCAATATGATGCTTTAAGATTTTAAAAAGAATCACTTAACTTTAAACTATATATAAATTTAAATAAGAAAATAAGTGGATATTTTTGTAATTTTTGTCTTTTTATTATAAACTAGGTTAATGATAATATATTTAATGTTATTTTTCATTTATAGTAAAGTTTTATAGTATATTATATTTATGCTAATAAACTTGTATTTTCTATTTTACCTTTTAATAATAAATAATTTTAACTTATGTATACGTTGGAAGTGTCCAATGCCAACTAGAATTTTGAAATTCCAAACGTCTCCAATGTAAGAAAATATGGTAGTTTTGAAATTCCAAACGTCTCCAATGTAAGAAAATACGGTAGTAGTCTTATTGATAAGAAATTTTATGCCATCTGCCTCTCTCTCCAATGTGCTCTAATGCAAAACATGCAAGAAATTTTGTGCCATCTACCTCTCAAATATTCCATTTATTAAGCTCTAGAACTGGCTTACAAGATCTACATATCTCTGACGCTAACAAGCGCAGTTTGAATGTTTAGAAACGCGCGAGTTCAGCATGGATGGATGACGCTGTACACATCCACAGACGCTCGCTCTCCGTTCACGAAAAGCAGCGCTCGGGAGCAGATTCAGCAGGAGCTCCGACGCCTGCTGCGTCTCTACGCCGCGGACGCTCAGGCAGGCCGCCTCAGCATAACCGTGACGGGGCACAGCCTGGGCGCCACGCTGGCTACGCTCTGCGCCTTCGACGTGTGCGCCAACGCCGTCAACGCCGTGCCGGACTCGCCGTCAGCGGTAACCGTGCCGGTGACGGTGGTGGCTTTCGCGAGTCCCAAGGTCGGAAATGCGGCGTTCAGGCGAGCGCTGGAGCGGCTGCCGGACCTGCGCGTGCTTCGCGTGGTGAACGAGGGGGACGTGGTTCCGCTGTTACCGTTGGTGGGGTACGTGCACGTGGGGCAGGAACTGCGCGTGGATTCCCGGAAGTCGCCGTTTGTGAAGAACGCGGGGGACTTGCAATGTTGGCATGACCTGAACGGGTATCTGCATGCCGTGGCCGGCACTCGCGCTCCGGGGCTGCCGTTTGAGTTGCAGGTGGATCGTGACGTGGCGTTGGTGAATAAGTGGCTTGACTGGCTCCGTGACGATCTGCTGGTGCCCCCCTCCTGGTGGACCCCTCTCAATAAAGGCATGGCCCAGGCCTCTGACGGTCACGGTCACTGGACCCTTCAGGAGCCCCCGTCCGCATATTCTGCGTCGTCTTTTTAGAACTAATAAATCAGATGTATGGCTTCATTCAGCTACTATTTCTATAAATATGAGAATGCTCGGTATAAGTTCATTTCAGAATTGAAAATGGAAGATGGTTCAACTCTCCCCGTCATTTCAGAATTGAAAATGGAAGATGGGTTCAACTCTCCTCGTCAGACAGAGCATTTCTAGTTTGTGCAGAATGCGAATCCTTGAAAATGAGTTACATACTTACATGTGTATTTCTTGTGGTACAATTACCCATTTAAAACAGTGTTAGAATGTCACCCCCCATTACTCATTGGTCAATTTGTACAGAAATATCTTTATTTTCTATGCAAATGTAATATAGCTCCAATACAGTGTTTAAATAGTTGGGAACTATGCGGGATTGGGGCATGTTTTAGGAATCACAGTAAGTTTGATAAGCTGGGTCAATTTATATTTAAAAGTCGCAAAAATGATAACTAAATCTATTGATTTTTCTTAAATAAATTCAACTCAAGTTGGTAATAAGGTGAGCATTGGGATCACCTTCTCCGTTGTATTTGCTAAATTGGGGAATAGGGACACCAGGAGGAGGAAGTGTCGAGGGTAAAATTTCTGATCAGGTAATAATCCTTAAATCAGTGATTGATTTATCCCCCCACTTAAAAACCTATGGTCCAATACATACTATTGGTATTAACAAATATTTATTTCATTTTAATAATGACACATCCACTACCATGTAGCACTGTAGTGGAGCACCAACATATTTCTTAAATTGAAATTGAAATTAAAATTGAAGCTTTATTGCATCAATAGATTTTTTGGATCACTCCATTATTTTGAAATTAAAATTGCAACTAAAATTTTATTGCCTTTATGGATCTTTTGAATCTAATGAGTCGTAAAAATATACACACTATTGAAAATATTAGTAACAAAATTATAGAGCACTTAGACAGGAGAGAAACTTTATTTTGAAATTAAAACTGAAATATTTACGAAAACATCATTCAAAAAATTGCCGAGCACTTTTTGGTAATATTTAAATCAAATCAAACAAATTTACAATTAGAACACTCTATTTCTGTTTGATGTCATCCAATGCAGCATATTGCAATAAAATGCAGTATTCATTTTATACTGTGAAAAGTGTTATTTGTGTTTGGTATGATTGTCACCTGGCAGCATCCACATCAAAACGGCGCACCCAATCACCCATTTCTGTGACGAGTGCGCAGTCACGAAATTGCAAAGTTGATGAACATAAACGCTGTGGCTGTGGGAGTCGGAAAGAGCTCGAAGTTGATTATTAACTATTATTTTAAAAAACATTTCTACCGATTCTTCCTCACCGTACACTGCCTATGTGTTCTTTCGTATGACTCAAGTGATCAACAACGTCCGGGTGAGCGTTGACATTGCACAGCTCCTAACAACCAAACCTTTTGACGTCTCACGTTACCTAATTAACCAACGTGTGGTGTGGATTTTATAAAATTAACAAGTGTGATGTGCATTTTATAAAATTAGTTTTTAAAATTTTCTGGAGAAAATATATTTTTAATTGAATTTTATTATACGATTTCCTTATTACAAGATTCTGGTAGTCTTAGGCATCTTAATGAAAATTTTTTTTCCCAGCGCTACAGCGGGCAGCCTTCTCTCTCTGTGCAGGCGCACGCGGCAAGTGTAGCACAGACATGAACGGCGAGCAGAGCTCTGAGCAACTGGTGACGCACGGATGGCAGCGCGTGTGTTGCAGGCGGCGACGGCGATCGATCTGCAGTGAGAACGATCTCCCACTCTTCCAAAGCCCTAAGGTTGGCAGGCTGCATCTGCCTTGCTACGCTTGCAGATCTGTGTTGATGCTCGCATATCTTTGTTGATGCAAGATTTGAGTCGAGGGTGTCGCAGATCCGGGATCGCCACCATTAAGTTCAGATTTCTGAGTTTTTTTTCACATCATTGGGTGGACCTATGGCATTTTGGCATCAACAGATTCAAAGGTGGTTTGGCGTCAACGGGTTCACTGGCGCTTCCGATCCAGGAGTGCTACGTAGGGCTACGCTGTTGGCAGCGAAGATCTTTGCTACAGTGCAGTCATGGATGAATCTCAAGGCCCGTCTGGTTCTTCTTAGCAGGGAAGTCCCCCAACTCCACTAATATTGATTTTTTTATTCCGGACGATCTTTTTGATAATGTAGCTAAAGAATTTTCATCTTGGTTCATTTTTATTCAAATTATGGGTTTTATTCCCTGATCAGTAAATCTCAATTTGTACATCAAATCTATCCTACAATCTCACGGCATAACCGTTTCCTTTGCTCGATATTATGCTCGAAACTTTGTGCTCGTAGAACTCTCTGATGCTTCTCATGTCAAGAAAGCCCTTTCAGCCTGTTTTTTCCCAGCAAGAAATGCCACCCTGGTTGTTCGTCTATGGAAATTTGACTTCGATGTCACTAACCCAGCCTATAAAACTATCCCCTGTTATGTGGAGTTACCTAATCTTCCACTTATTTTTTCCACCTTTGAGAGAGACATTGTTAGTACCCTAGGTCACATTATCTCTGATCACAGAGTAGAGGTTAATAGAATGCAGTTTCATCGCTACTATATAGAACTAGACATCTCTCACAAGAAAACCTCTCTCACATTAGCGGCTGGAGGAAAATTGTTCACACAAAAAGTTGATTATTTTTACCTTCCAAACTCCTGTAACTATTGTCATCGAGCTGATCACGACATCTCAGCCTACCCTTCCTTAGCTAGGAAGAAAAATGCAAACAACCCTTCACAAAATTGTTCTTCCCCTATAGATGAAACTCAAGTCCTACCGAAAACATTTAAATTTGCAGCCACTCCTCACAAGACCTCTAATTTTCTCTCCAAACCTAAATCCTTTACCACACAAGTCCCTCATTCTAGCTCCTCTATAAAGATCACTTCGCAAGCTAAAGTCACCCAGTCTAAATCTTTCAAGGATTCTATTTCAACCACTGAGGGAGGGAATGATGGGAGTAGGAAAAGAGCTAAACCATCCTCCTTTTCTGACCCACCATTATCTCCCTCCCATATAGCCTCTTCTATAGTTCTAGTTATTACAAATGACCCCCTTGTTGTCCTCTCCAACATAATGGAAGTGGACACATCAACCCTTAAATCCTCTATAGTTCTTTCCCTACCCGCATCTTCTACCTCCTCATGAATTTAGTATCTTGGAATGTTCACGGCCTTAGGCTTCGAGATAAAAGGGCTAGCAATTTTCTCTCTAGTCTGAATACCACCTTTGATTTCATCCTTCTTCAAGAAATTAAAATTTCAACTTCTGACTTAGAGTTTTCAGCTCATAGGTTTCTTCCCCACTCCTTAGTCATAGCTACCTCCCATGTGTATGGAAAAGATGGAGCAGCTATTCTCATTTTAGCCCATTGGAAAGATAAACTCATCCATTCTGGTTCCGATTCAAGCCAACGAGTTTCTTGGGCTATCTTTTCCTCCTCCCATGGACCCTTTGGGGTTTGCTCTATTTATGCTCCAAATGACTCCATGGAACGGGCTAACTTTTGGCAGGAACTAACCTATTCTCTTCCTTCCGTGCCTTGGATTTTTGGCGAAGATTTTAATATGATTGAATTCCCTTACGATAAACTTGGGGGAGTCCCTTTTCGACTTCCTCCTCATGAATTTCAACCTTGGTCTGACTTTAAAAAACAATTTTATCTCCTTGATGGAGTTAAGGATAACTCAAGCAGACCTCTCCATAGATTTACTTGGAGTAACCTTCGTTTGGGTCAAGCTTGAATATATAGTTGGTTAGATCGATTTTACTTCTCCACACTATCCTTTTGTTTGGCAATCTCCACCACTACGGTTCACCAACATGCTACGTTATCTGACCATTATCCCATCGCCATTTCCATGCAAATCTCTGGTACTTCTCATAGGACCAGACTCCACCTCTTTCGCCTACATTCTAATTTATTCTCTTCTCCTTCATCTCAACAACTTCTTTCTAATCTTTGGAATGCCAAACCTAGGCCCATAGGTTAGGTGGGTTGGATCCAATGGTGGCTGCGAACCACTAGTAGGGTGAGGAACTTTGCTCGGAAGTTCGACAAGGAAGTGGCCTCTTGTTCCAGACAAGAGTACAACAATATTTGTTCAACTATTAATAATCTTACGGAAAGGTTATCAATAGAACCCTTTAATACCCACATTTATGACGAACTTGCTAAAGTTCGCTCCACTTTCCAATATTGGGAAGTCCACAAGGCCCATAGTGCCTTAATCAAAAGTAGACTTACTTGGTTGAAGATTCAAGATGAGCAATGTAAAGAATTTTTTACATATCTTAACAACTCTCCTTCCATTCCATCCCCAGATACTCTCTCTAGGGACGGTGTTATTATCACTGATCATGATAGTATACTCTCTTACCTTAAGGAGCACTTTGAAGCCTTGTTTATAGCTTCCCCAATGAATCTCTCATCATTTGAGGCCACTACACGTATCTATCCTAGGTTAGTTGACTCATCCATGTCTCACATCCTCGATGCTAATATCACTCAAGAAGAGCTTCAACATGCTTATTTCAAACTCAGCTCTGGGAAAGCTCCTGGATATGATGGTTTCTCTGTTGAGTTTTTTCAGAGGCATTGGAATCTTGTTGGCCATGACCTTTTCCAAGTAATTAAAGAGGCTATCCATCTTGGCTCTCTTGGACCAAATTTAAATCTTGGGATTATTCGCCTCCTTCCCAAATTAGGAGACCCTACTAGTATAGCTAATTGGCGACCCATTACTCTTCTTAATGTGGTATACAAAATTTGGGCCAAATGCTTAGCCTTACGTTTGAAAAAATTCCTTCATAAAATTATATCCCCTCAACAAACCGGATTTGTCCCAGGCGTTATATCTTAGATAATGTTGTGGCTGCTTGGGAAGGTTTGCAGTGGGTTGAGGATGATGGCCAAGACATCCTTTTGATGAAATTGGACTATGCCAAGGCCTACGACAACATTAAGTGGGACTTTATCCTTCAAACTATGTCAAAACTAGTTTTTGGCTCCAAGTATCTTCATATGGTGAAATGTCTCTTCTCAAATGCTAATGCGAGAATAGCCACCACCTTTGGCATCACCACCCCCTTTGCAATACATAGATCAGTAAGACAAGGCTGTCCTCTTGCCCCTTATCTCTTTATCATTGCTGCGGATTTCCTTTGCCATCAAATTAGCCATGATATTCAATCAGGGATGCTATATGGCGTGCGCTTTTCCTCTCCTCAACATCAACTGCTTAATATGCATTTTGCTTATGACTCTTTTTTTCTAATCCAAATTACTACCGATAATGTTAAACGACTTTTAGCCCAAGTAGAGCAATATTGTTCTCTCTCTGGTTCTACCATTAATTGGTCTAAATATTCTGTATATAGTTTTCATAACAATTATAGTAAACTCCCCACCTATCCATGGAAATTAATCCAAGACCATGAGATCATGAAGCTCTTGGGAATCCCTTTTCGATTTCGTGGTCCCACTTCTACACTGTGGGAGCTAGTTATCTCTCGTATTCGTAAGAAAACTGAAAAGTGGAAAACT
>MNCI01002042.1:734802-756288 GCA_015680685.1 Gnetum montanum | reverse complement strand
GACCCTGAAACCTTTGTCCATGTTTTTTGGCTTTGCCCATTTGCTCAGCATGCATGGGAATGGGCTTCTAAGGTTTTTCCCTCATCCACTCTTACACAAGAGGCTGTAATGTTTGGTTTCTTACCTATCAAGTCCAAAAACTCTCATTTCCTATGGAAGATCCTTAGGCCCATCATCTTATATAATATTTGGAAACGTAGATGTACCACACTTTTTCAAAAGACAATTATTTCAAACTCCTTACAACTAACTACTTCAGAAAAAATGCAAATTCTTCGGCATGTTCACTTCCAAATTATATCTCAAGCCCCAAAATTCAAGATGAATGCTAACCAGTTGTTTTTCTTATTGCAGCCATGGAGTCATATCGAAGTTCCAAATAATCACCATCATCAAGCCTCGCTTCAAAAGAAAGTCTCCTAATTAAGCCACAGTTTTCTACACCATTTGGCCATTTTCCTCTTTCTTCCACCTTTGTTCTCATTCGACAATCCACATCCAAGAAAAGATCCACACATTTTAGCGAATGGTTGATCTTTGGAATGCATTTCCACACCCTGCGGAATGCTAAGTTTAACATGTTTCCTCTATAATAGTCTCAGTCAACACGGTTTCTCTTCCTCCTTTCCTAATTATATATGTCTTGATGTCGATTATGTACTAATTTTTGTTTTCTATTAATAAAATTCTCTTTTTGGGGTCCAACCACACCCCCCCCCCCCCCCCCCTCTTAGGCATCTTAATGGACACTTTAAATCTTTATTTTAGTTATGCTTCCTCAATGATGAATTGCTCAAGTGATTAGCTCATGGAGTTGCTAGTTCAAGTCATGCTTGAGGCATCATTATATTCCTTAGCAAAGTATTTACTTTGTTTATAACAAATCAATGTATTTTGTGACTTAGGAAAGAAAAGACAAAAATAAAAATAACAACCTTTTCATTTTTTAAAAAAATAAATATTCAATATATCACAAAGTATTTATTGTTTTCAGAAAAAATCAATGTATTTTGAGACTTAGGAAAGAAAAGAAGAAAAAATATATCATTGAGAATAACAATATAGACCAAACAAAAATCATTAAGAATAACAACTTAGTCCAAATAAATTTATAAAGAAATGATTTTGGAAGAAAAGAAGAAAAAATATATCATTTACAATAAAAACCTTTTCATTTTTAAAAAAATAAATATTCAATATATCACAAAATATTTTACTATTTTAGAACAAATCAATGTATTTTGTGACTTAGGAAAGAAAAGAAGAAACAATATAACATTAAGAATAAAACCCTTTTCATTTTTTTAAAACATAAATATTTAGTATATCACAAAGTATTTACCATGTTTATAACAAATCAATGTAATTTGTGATTTAAGAAAGAAAAGAAGAGAAAATATAACATTAAGAATAACAACATACACCAAATAAACATCATTAAGCATAACAACATAGACCAAATAAGAGTGATGATTTTATCATTTTCTTTTTAGATTTAATGAGATGGATGAAATTTTCATATGATATTGGTATAGTGGATTGCAACTATGCATTACATTCTTGTTGTGTAGTTAGTGGCCATTTTACTAGTGTTGAATTTCTCTCATGTTTTGTGATTCTAACAATTTGTGTTGTGGTCTTGTTTTTAGCAATAACAAGTTCATTGTAGGTCATAGTCTATTCTATGAATATCTCACAAGTTGCAGTATACAAAAAAATTAAAATTTTCATAGCACTATGATTTATGGTGGGGGTCATGGTTGATCCATTATGAGCTCACCAATGATTATGATGAAGATAATTGGGATTTGCAATTTATTTTTTGATGTTGGTCATGATGGTATCACACTTGATGGTACCACAAGTCATGGTTAGGTTGTGGTTGGTTTACTACAAGTCATGATTTTGAATTATGTTATTTACCAATAGTTACAATTAACTTATGGTGCCTTGAATAGTGGACAACCATGAGTTGTAGTCAAGTCATAGTATATTTAGAACCATCAGAATGAGAAGACATTACGAATTCATGACAATGTTGTGGCTTGACAAAGTGAGAGGTGAATGTATAGATCATCTAGTTGCTTGGCAAAGTGATAGGCAAGTGCATTGATGATTTAGTTATCATTTGATGAAGTACTAGGTGATAAGAAGATGTAACTATGAACAAATGACATGTTAATGTGCGAAGGAAATGGAATTATCTAACTATTGTGTTGAGTATGTTACAAAACATACCTGTGTGTATTTTCTTTTTAGATTTAATGAGATGGATGAAATTTTCATATGATATTGGTACAATGGGTTGTGACTATGCATTACATTCTTGTTGTGTAGTTAGTGGCCATCTTACTAGTGTTGAACTTCTCTCATGTTTTGTGATTTTAACAATTTGTGTTGTGGTCTTGTTTTTAGCACTAACAAGTTCATTGTAGGTTGCAGTCTATTACTATGAATATCTCACAAGTTGCAGTATATGAAAAAATTAAACATTTCATAGCATTATGATTTATGGTGGGGTCATGGTTGATCCATTATGAGCTCACCAATGATTATGATGAGGATAAATGGGATTTGCAATTTATTATTTGATGTTGGTCATGATGGTATCACACTTGATGGTACCACAAGTCATGTTTAGGTTGTGGTTGGTTTATTACAAGTCACAGTTTTGAATTATGTTATTTACCAATAGTTACACTTAACTTATGGTGCCTTGAATAGTGGACAACCATGAGTTGTAGTCAAGTCATAGTATATTTAGAACCATCAAAATGAGAAGACATTATGAATTCATGAGGATGTTGTGGCTTGACAAAGTGAGAGGTGAATGTATAGATCATCTAGTTGCTTGGCAAAGCGATAGGCAAGTGCATTGATGATTTAGTTATCATTTGGTGAAGTACTAGGTGATAAGATGTACCTATGAACAAATGACATGTTAATGTGTGAAGGAAATGGAATTATGTAACTATTGTGTTGAGTATGTTACAAAACATACTTGTGTGTATTTTCTTTTTAGATTTAATGAGATGGATGAAATTTTCATATGATGTTGGTACAATGGGTTGTGACTATGCATTACATTCTTATTGTGTAGCTAGTGGCCATTTTACTAGTGTTGAATTTCTCTCATGTTTTGTGATTCTAACAATTTGTGTTGTCGTCTTATTTTTAGCAATAACAAGTTCATTGTAGGTTGCAGTCTATTACTATGAATATCTCACAAGGTGCAAAATAAAACAAAATTAAAAATTTCATAGAACTATGATTTATGGTGGGATCATGGTTGATACATTATGAGCTCACCAATGATTATGATGAAGATAATTGGGATTTGCAATTTATTATTTGATGTCGATCATGATGGTATCACACTTGATGGTACCACAAGTCATGGTTAGGTTGTGGTTGGTTTACTAAAAGTCACGATTTTGAATTATGTTATTTACCAATAGTTATAGTTAACTTATCATACCTTGAATACTGGACAACCATGAGTTATAGTCAAGTCATAGTATACTTAGAACCATCGAAATGAGAAGACAGTACAAATTCATGAGGATGTTGTGGCTTGTCAAAGGGAGAGGTGAATGTATAGATCATCTAGTTGCTTGGCAAAGTGATAGGCAAGTGAATTGATGATTTAGTTATCATTTGGTGAAGTACTTGGTGATAAGAAGATGTAGCTATGAACAAATGACATGTTAATGTGTGAAGGAAATGGAATTATCTAACTATTGTGTTGAGTATGTTACAAAACATACCTGTGTGTAAGAGTAATAGCTATGATATGTGTTAATGGAATGTGTGATATGAACTCACCCACCATTTGTATATGTTATTAACATGATGTTTCAATCTTTATGTTTAATGCTTATTTGAATGGTAGAGGGTCTTACTTGGACCTCAGCCCAAGGAAGAGGGAGGTATGATTGTAATGTGGTATAGTCCCTAATAGGCTTATGACTTCAAAAGTTAGTAGGTTTGTAATAATATGAATGGATTGTTGATATTAAATGGTGTGATAGATGGATCTTGTGATAGTATGGATTATACCTTATAGAATGGAAACTAATAAATGATTAATTTCAACAGGCATGATTTCATTGATAATGTATAGTTGTATGATGGGATATTAAGTACATATATTAACTGCTCCTATGATACACTAAGTGATGGTTGTTGGTCTCCAAAATTTATGATTATTTGGTGGTAGTAAATTAGTAGGCTATGTTATTATGCATTTTCCTTATATGCATGCAATAACATGTTATGTAGGGTGAGTAGCCATGTTTGATGATCTTAACTTCATGGTCATTGTCTTTAAGTTGAACAAAAAATACAATAATAGGTCCCTACTTAGTTGTGTGTGGTAACTCCTTTCTTATTTAAAGTCAAGATGGTGGATCTGATGCCTAGAAAAATTAGATATAAATGTGCTTATTTGTTCAAAATTAATAATTAATTTGGACATGAGCCAACGTATTTCTTTTTGCTATTAGCATGATGATGCAAGCTATATTTATTATGATGTGCTAGTTTGTGGTTTTGCTATGTTAGCAAGGATTTATTTTTGCATCTACAATTTGAAAGACTCATGCATTTCTATTTCAACCTTGATTATGTTTTAAAATTAGGAACACAAGCATGTAGGCTTGTGCACTTCTGATAGAATACAATATATGTTGTTTTTCTATGATTAATAATTAGTTGTATTTTATCCTCTAGAACATATTTATTTTATGCAAGTGTTTGGTAGATGTATTTCTATTTTCCTTTGATGTACATGTTTTTTCTATTTGTTCTTTTAAGATTTGGCTACTTATTTATTTTAAAATGTCTTTGTGCTCTTTTAAGATTTTCTCTAGTTACTCTTTGTCTTTCTTGTGGGATAGTCCAATTAGAACTTTAGAACTCAACATTGTCCACCAGAATTGAACTTATGACTTGAAGCTTTCAAATCAAGAGTCTTACCACTGGGCTAACACCTCATTATTACTCTATTTTTCTTCTTTAAGTGACTTTCCATTTTCATGACAAGCAATTGATCACTTGTCTCTATATAAAAATTTCTATATCATCCTTCTTATTAAATTGCATACTTCTTAATTTTCCTTTATTTCTTATTTCTTTATCTTTAATGATATTTATTTTCTATGACATCAATTTTATTATTTAAGTGACATGCATAAGGCTCAAAGGGTCAAACTAATGATGTATCATGTTGTATAGTGTTTAAGATATTCAAATAATATCCTCATTAACCTCCAAGATGGTGAAAGAACATGTTTTTTTCATTCAGTAGTATTAAAGAAATTATTATAATCATTCTTTGGCATTGGAAGTGAGTTGAGGTAAACACAAGAGTGTGAAGTTTGTTCTATTGAACAAAGAGTTCTGGATCAAATGCATGTTTCATGAAGAATGGTAAATGGAATTTGGTGAGTGACATGGAAAACATGTGTGCTTGTTCAATTTCTAGCCTAACTTTCATTTTTGAGCTTTGTGAGAATAGGTGGTAAGGTGTTGGTTATCACAGGTTCTAGATTTAGAGCTTGGGGGGCTTTTCAAATTGCTAGGATTTTCTAATACATTTTAATAAATTTATTTCATTCCACTATGTGCATGGTATTTGAGCAATTAAGGAAAGAAACATCATGAGAGTAAAAGATGTCAAATTATGATGAATCCTATGAACCTTTTGCAAAGAAGATTGAAGATGTTGAGGAGCATATCTTTGAGGAGGTTGAGAAGGAGAAGGAGGAGGGTCCTTTATGTGTCAAGTGTCAAGAAAACTAGAAGAAGATACCAAAAACACCCTTCTCTAGACTTGCTAGCTGAACATGTAAAAAACACTATACAATTTCACTGCACACCTTAGAATTGGAGATGTTCACTCTTTTCTTTACTCAAAAACTTTTGCGAGAGAACAATGATTTCTGATGACTATTAGAGGAAGTATACTTGTTGGAAATTACTAAATGCCCTAATTGAAAACTTTGACCAACATCATCAAAGCTTACAAATATGAGGTCTACTCTATCGTTGTAAATACAAGTAGCAAAAACTTGACACGTAGCTTGATATGTATCCCATTGTTATTTGAACTTTCAAGCAATGAAACATGCTAGGAGAATGTAAAAGTGCAATTTAGATGAGCTAGTCTAGAACTAGTGGAAGAGATGCAAAGGGATTTTATAAGTAGAGAAAATTCAAAGGTTAACGACCTACTTTCGAGTAAAATTTCTAACCTAAGGTTGCATTGTTGCACCCTTATCAAGTTAATTTCTTACAGGTTGCTCCTAAGAGATCAACTTTCTAATGTGTCATACTAACATATCATGCTTATTGATGAGATGTTTTAAAAATGGAAAATCTATAATTTGAAGTCTTTCATGGTGAGTATAATTAGAAGAAGTTAAAAAATTTTAGTGATATTAATGCAAATAGGATGATTGATTTTGTTCTTTCTGATGATGTATAGGAGTCATTTGTAGTTGATCTTACATTACAATATGTGCTCATTCAAATTTTGGATTATTTGCCTCATAATCAAAGTTTTGCTTCATAGTCAAATGATGTGATGTAAAAATAAAACATTTAAATTAGTCATCCGAGGTACTATTCTAATTGTCTTCTTCTAGTTGAGTTTGTTGATGCTTCAATGATGCAACATGCCCTAGATATAGGATCATATATACATAAGGTTGCAATGTTGATCATTCATATATATGAACATCAGATTTTGATATCTAGTCTGAAGAAGATTCTCAACTTCTATGTTTTGTTAAGCCATTTAATATTCCATTGATTTTTTGGAGAGAGTAGCATCAAATTGTTAATCTTTTTAGTTCCATTAGGCATATGTAATCTATTTTTACATCATTTGATTCTTGTAGATTTTTTGATTGAAAATAATCTTCTTAACCATATAAAGGAATTGGTATTGCAAGTAGACAAAAAAAGCTTACTTTCAACCAATTATATATTCTAATCTTATTAATTCTTGTAATTTTTGTCATTGTAAAGGATATTTTTTTAACGTTTGTCATTTTTTTCAAAAGAAAAAAAGATGTTATGGAAGAGAAAAAAAAAGGATAAAGTTGATGATAGAAAAAAAAAACCCTAAAGCTAAAGACATAATACAAATAGCTTATAAGGTAACTTTTTTTTTATTCAACAAGAATACTATCAACTCAAAGATTAAAACTTGGTTAGTTGTGATGGAAAATATATGTCATCCTTTTCTATTAGATCTTTCTTTCTTACAAAATTATTATTTTGCTAAAGCTTTTTATTGCTACCTTAAATCCTTTTGTCATTTTAAGTTCAAACACAAATGCTTTCGTCTTCTTTGGAGAAATAAACACAAAGGATGATAGCATAGCCCCCTCACCACAACAAGGGAGATGTAACTCACTAAATAAGAGTGTCCCACCATAATGCTACCCCATTACTATCACACGCATGAGTAAGGGAGAAACTAAACCCACAACCTCTAAACTAAGAGATAAGTGTTTTGATCACTATGTTACACCCTTGGATGCACAAGAACAAATGATTTTAAATTAGGATCATTCTTCTCCCTACTAACAATTAATTTTCCTTTCTGCTAACTTATGGGAAGGAGAAATATTTAATCCAGCAGCCTTCACTTAGGCTGCTTTCCCCTTGGATGCCCACGACAGTGATGACCCTATGCTTGCTTCTGCATAACACAAAACATTCATCCTCCACTAGCTACCCAATAACACCATTTAGAATTTACTTTGTTTTTTAGATACCACCTAGTTGATGTGCCACATTAGTGGCTTTTTTTTTTTTTTTTTACCAAATCTATTGTGCATGTTTGTATCAAGCTTAGATGTCTAATTTTGTAATTGTCAATTATTGTTAGTACATATTTTGAGTTTATTTTTAAGACTTAATTTTCATCTCTTGATTTTTCAAAGCATCAATGTACATTTGAGTGCAAAGACTGTACACTTGAGTAGGATTTTTCATTTCCATATTTTTAGTATTTTGAAATATCAAGAGAATGATTGGAAGTGAGGAAAGAAAGTTTCTTGAGGACCAAATGATATTCTAAATGGCCTGTAAAAGCATAGAGAGAATCAACACTTTTATGGCTTCCTCTAGGCTTTGTCATGGGAGATTCATCCAATGTTCCTAGTCCTTCTCAAAATGAAGGTGCTTCAAATCTCCCTACTATTGATTTTGATCCTCCAAATGATGTTTTTGATATTCTTTTAAAATATTTCGATATTGTTGTACATACTTTGGCTTTTTTCTAGATATGCTAGAGTTCTAAGTACATTCTATGGATTCTTAGCTCAAAGCCATCTTCAACAATCCAAATTCGACATCCTATTTTATTGGTAACATCATTTCTAATCTTCATCTTTAACATTTTCCATAAATGATGTCTCACGTCATCTATAGTGTTATTTTTGGGTTTCCATCTTCGATTTTTAATTTTGACATTCAACATCCACTGCATTAATCCTGACTTCTGCTTTTTCAAAGTACAATGTCATTTCTACTCTTCAATGTCCTGTGTCAATCCTGTTTTTGACATTCTATGTCATTTTTCATCAACTATCTATACATCATTTCTAACACATTTGTATCTTCTTCATGTTGTCCTTCTAACACACAGAGATCTTTTTGGATCTAAACCAATGCACTGATTTAGTCCAATCTTTCTTTGTCAACTTTAGAATCTACAATGTTATTATCAAATTTGCATCAAGCACATGCATCAGAGAGAGAATGGGGTAATATAGCTCCTCATCTGGTGTTCCTCATCTCTAATCCATTTCTTAGGAATCTTATAGTAGATTCCTAGGTTTCTTATTTAGAAGTGTAATCTGTCTATTTCAATTTTTTGTCTCAAGCATTATATCGAATCTATTTTAAGCATTTCTTTCAAAGGTGTGGCTTTTAACAGATTTGATCTACTTTTCTTTTATAATTTATTCCATTGTTTCTCTATGAGCCACATGCATGTTTTATTTTGTGTTGTATTGTATTGAGCATGCATTTCTCATTCATTCTCATTCTATTAGCTAATCAACACATATTGCTATTTTTCTTCATATTCACTAGTGTTTTGAAAAGACATTGTCTCAAGCTATTGGAATTTTTCAATGATTTGCAAGTTTCATTTCAATTTAAGAAATTTTTTTTCTTTAGATTGTTTGATGGTTGCACGATTGCTTAGCTCAGTTTTACATTAGGTTGTATTGAATCTTGAATTACAACAATCCTTACCGCAATAGCTACCTACTTTATTTTTCTTCAAATTGTTGGTTTTATTATCTTGTTTAGCAACTATGGCTATTCAAGTTAAAAATATTCTTCAATCTTAGTGTATCTAAGTTTCTCATGCTTATTATTATGTCCATAACTTTTTTCTTGAGGAACAACTTAATGACTCCTAAATTAAGAAGGTTCTTTCTATTGAAATTGTTCCAACATGTAATGTAACTCTTATTGAGCAAGCTTGGAAATTTGATTTTATTGTTAACAATCCATCTTATACTATTCTCTACTAGCTTGAGCTATCGAACCTTCCCTTAATATTTTCTACAATGGAGAGGAACATAGTGCAAACTCTATGTTGTATTATTTTAGATGATGGAGTTGAGGTTATGATAGTCATTTCTAGTACTATTGTATTGAACTTGATATCCCACAAAAAAAAAAAAGAACTTCTTAACCCTTATGGTAGGTGGCAAATTCTTTACTAAAAAATTAGATTATTTTTATCTTTCTAATTCTTGCAATTATTGTCATTAGGTTTAGCATCATATTTTTGCATGTTCCTTAATGACCAAGAAAAAACAAATAGCTAAGCTTCAAAAAAGATGTTCATGATCTATTCTAAAGTTTCAACCACCATCAAAAAATTTCAATCTTGGAACCTCTTTTGGAAATGTCTCTAAATCTTCATCCTCTCTTGGTCCTTCCAAGTAGTTATAGGTACCACAATTTCATTCAACACACAAGGTAGCTTTTAAAACATAAAGCTTTCTTTTCAAAATCATTTATTTATTCTAAGGACTCAATTCAAAATAATGAGTTTGTGGAAGTTAGTGGGCTAAAAATAGTTAAATTATCATCACCCAAAGTTCAATAATCTACTTCTTTCCTAGTGATCAATTTTGCTTCTTCAATTACTACAAGCAACTCTTTTTCTATTTTCTCATATGTTATGGAAGTTAATATTTCAAATTTAAAATTTTCCGAGGATCTTTCATAAGACACTTTCTCTACTTACTCATGAATATCTTTTCTTCGATTATTTGAGGCTTGACTAATTAGCTTCAGTGTAAACATACAAGCAATTTTCTCTCTAGTTTAAATATTTCTTTTGATTTAATTTCTTTTTAGAAAATTAATATTTCAGTGAAACATTTATCTTTTTCAATCCATTAGTTTCTTTCTCACTCATCAATTATTACTACTTCACATAAGTGTGAAAAAGGTGATGTTGTTATTCTCTTTTCCTCTTATTAGAAAGATAAACTTATATCAAGTGGTTCTGATTTAAGTCATGGTCCTTTGGGTAATCTTCTTCTCCTTACATGGTCCTTTCGATATATGTTCGATTTATGCTTCTAATGATTTTATAGAATGTGCTCTATTGTGGTAAGAACTTGCAATTTCTCTTTTCTTTATTCCTTAGATTTTTTAAGGTGATTTTAATATGATAGTTTTTTCTAATGACAAGTGAGGGGGTGTACCATTTCTATTACCAACAAATGAGTATAAAAAATGATCTAATTTTAAGGAAACGTTTTATCTTACAAATCTTGATGATACTTTTACATGTAATCTTCTTCATAGATATACTTGGACTAATATTCATCTTGGGCAAGCTTGCATTTATAGCCCATTGGACAAGTTTTATTTTTTTACTCTTTCTTTCTAATAGACTACTTTTGCTGCTATTATTCATTAACATGAAACTTTGTCAGATCATTTTCCCATCACCATGTCAATTCAAATTAATGGTAGTTCTCTTAAACATAATTTCCATCTTTTTTGATTACATACTGATGAGCAGCAAGGTACCGCTATGCCCAACCATACAAATCACAAGCATTCACATGCAATTTGGTCGAACTCTATAGGCCTTAAGTTCTTAAGTATACTAGTTCTAGGAAGTGAAATCCAATCAAGATGATTATTGTCTTCCTAGTTCCACTCGTGAGGTACAAGTTTATGGTTAAGTGCAACTAAGGTATATGATTTTTATCATTTTATTTTTTATAAATTTAATCACCTAGAGTAAGAATGAAAGGTAGGGTAATTTAATGTCTTATCTACTACCTAGCTAGCCTAACACAAGTATCTATTCCCACTTCCTAGACACATCCTAAATGCATGTAACGGTACTAGGTTATTAAACATTAAGCGTTTTTGGATTGCCAAATGCTATACGTATGCTCGAAGTGGTCATGCTTGTGTTCATTAACAACTAGAAATTAATTACTTAGTTAAAGTTCTTTAAAGCAAAGTGCATGAGTAATAAATGCATTAAAGGAAACATTAATCTGTTCTCAGTGCTGCAAGGATTATCAAAAGGGCTTGTCTTTATTTCTATCATTATTGTGCTCAGATACATTAGTGCTTGAATAAAGGTTCGTACATACTAAAACTCCTTCTATAGGCACTCAGAAATATTCTAACTCTAGAATGACTAAACTGTAAGAACTTTGTTACTCTATGCAAAAACTGATTATAAAACCGTGTACCCAAGCACTGTATTTATAGGTTGGCATATACCCCATGATATCAAATATTAAACATTGCATCTAGGCTCTAATATCGGGTATCTGATATTAAGGCTTCAATATCACATATCCAATATTGGAGCACATCAAAACATGATTCATCATACCCCCACGACTGAATAAAAACTCATCCTCAAGTGAATAAGAGGAGGAACAAGTTCCTTACAAAATATTGGGTAGGTATGGGACTATTGACTGACATACAAACTTCACTCAGATGGAATAGACAAATTCTAAGTGCCCGAGTGTACAGATTACAATCTTTTACAAAATTGAATGTTCATAACAAGAGGAGTGAACACCCTAGACAAAATTGACACCCAACTCTTCTTGGTAGCTAAAGAGTGAGGGAGAAGATTCAACAATCATGAATAGTCCTTATCACATGGTGCTACTGCTTATCCTTTGATGAAGATAGTCCCGCTTTCAATCCACACTTCCCACTACAATCACAACAAAATCACGAATTAGTGTACAATGTGTAATGTATAGCTTTTAAGTACTTTGTCTCATCGGTGGTTACACTTGACTGGGTTGTGATTATGATGGATTGATTTTGTTAATAGTGTTAGCGGGAAAATTGAAAAATGGATGAAATGGATAAGTGGTCCGTTAAATTTTGAAAGTTCAAATGCAATGAAAGGCTTGAAGAAGGTTTAAGAATTCACAACAATGAAAAGAGGATTTACTGAAAAACATTATGAAGATGCGCACAATTGGATGTCATCGATGAGGCATGCAAAAGGGTTCGCTTTAAGAAAGCCTACGGGTAAAGAACTTAACTAACCTAATCACAAGGTATGCAAGTGGGTCCTCTCCAAAGCAGGCAAAAGCCCTGTATTGCCCTTGCATAACTTCAAACCGAGGAGTCCATGGGCCCCATGGATGATTAATGGTTATGGAGAGTTAAACAAAAAAACCTAAAAGAAACTACCTAAGAATTTTGACACATCAAACCAAGACATCAAACAAGAACATGAAACCAGCAATGAGGTGAGACATGGAAAGCATAAATGGATGAGAGAAAGTGGAATGGATTTCTTGATTAAGATCACATGAAGTCCCTTGTGAATTTTATGGTTACATAAATTGATAGGATCCATCCTTAGTCTAGATCAAAACCAATCATGTTCAGTGACATCAAATCATCATTCCAAGAACAGAGCACCTCCCTAAGACACAAGAGTGTTCACATAGAACAACCACCATTCCTTCTTAGATAAGAAAAGAGAAGTAGGAAGCAAGGAAGGGCCTTAGTTAGAGGGGACCTTCAGGCATGGGTAACATGTCTTTCTAGTTTCATAACCACTGCTTATAGCCCATTTATTTTGTCTAAGGGATGTACCTTGAATTCCCATCATTTTTTTTTTGAAATGATGGGAACCACACCATGTAAAGACTTATTTAACTTCCTATTATTAGTTGACACAAAATGGTAAGAGATTTATGAAGACACACATGCACACAAGTAAGCAAAAAGGCACAAAGAGTACCAAATCCCCTTGAAGTCACACCCTATTCAAACCTTTGAATCCTTTCCAAATCTGAAAACTACCAAAGTCACAAATTCGTTAAAGTTTTGTTAATGAAAAAGGAACTGCACATTTCTAGAATAGGGAAAACCATAGAGTTTTGGATGGGTGGATGTGGACTTGCTGCCTGTTGCATGAAAAAGCGACCATGTCCTAATCATCAGTAACAAAATTCAAAGCTAGAATCTAGACACCAATAATCAAATAACTGGATAGCACATGCCCACATTAATCAAACACACTATACCCAAGTGGCAATAAGGCACAACATTATTAAAACATAATAATAAGAAAATCACGTCAAAATAAAGGAAAATATATAAGAAATTGTAAAATAATTAAGAAAAACAAAACATACTAAAAATGTTGTAACACAAAAACTTTGAAAGATTAATAATGTAGAAAACAAAAAAGTGTAAGATAAAGAATGTGTAAAAAAAACGTTGTAAAAGTAACATGGTGTAAAATGAAAATTTGTAAAACAAAAAAGGGTGAAAAACTAAGGATCCACTTATAAAGTTAGCATGGATGGCCATCTCCCCCACAACTAAGTTGAAAGGAGAAGATCTGAAATATTGAGCATGGTTGTCCATCCGATGAGACATTTTTTGTATTAACTGGCTTATGCTCATGGAACGGTTTGACTTATTATATGTTGACTAGTTGTTTCTTGTCTAGGCTCTCAGATTTGTAGATTATCATGGTGCTAGAAAGAAAATTTTTGTAAATTATATAAGGAACTTCCCACAATGTCTGGAACTTAGTTCATTGAGGTACATGCATGGGATTCCAATAGAGGACATTATCTCCAAGTTGAAATTTGACTTTCCTGATTTTAAGGTCATGATGCTTTTTGTTGAATGCCTTGTGAAACTTGTTAGATGATAGGGCCACCAATTGATTTTCGTCTAGTAAGTTGTGATTCATAAATCTTTCTTTTTGTGCTAGACTTAAGTCAAGGTCAAGGTTATAAGCTGTTGAAAGTGTATAGAGCTCAAATTGAATAAGAAGTGTTGGTAGTTTTCCGCAAACCAACTCATAAGGAAAATAGCCTATAGGAAGTTTCCATGTTGAGTGATAGGCCCAAAGGGCATCGTTGAGTTTTGTGCTCTAATCTTTCCTATATTTGCTGATAGTTCCTATTAGAATCCTTGTGATTTTCCAATTGGTAACCTCAACTTGACCATTGGCTTAGGGGTGGTGCGGTGTTGTGAGTTCACGTTCAACTCCCAAGCATTGCATGAGCTTTCGAAAGTTAGTACCTATAAAGTGAGTTCCATTATCAGAAATTAATGCATGTGTCACACCAAACTTGTTTACAAAGTTTTGTTGTACAAACCAATAGTAGAAGATGTATAGTTAGTGACAACTGCTACTTTTTCCCATTTTGTACAATAGTCAATAGCGACTATAATGTATGCCTTTCCATTTGACATAGGTGTGATGGGACCCATGAAATCAATGCCCAAGATGTCGAAGGGTTCTAATGGTCGGATCCACTATTAAGATCCCTCCATTTGAGTAGTCATTCCACCATCTTGTTAGCATTGTTCACAAGAGTGGACGTATTAATGAACATCCTTGAAGATTGTTGGTCAATAATACGGTACCATTAGGATTTTAATGGTCATGCATCTCATAGCATAGTGGCCCCCACAAGGACCTTCATGAGCATCTTGGAGAATGCATAGTTGATCAGCATTAGGAACACACCATCAAACTAGGCCATTAGTGCACACCTTATAAAGGTGTTTGTTAATCTCCATGAAGTGTTTTACCTAGTGAAAAAACATTTGTTTCTTCTGATGATCCAACCCTTATGGCATCTCTTGAGTGAGAAGATAGGTGAGAATGCCATCATACCATTTAGGTTCATTGGGTAATTTTTCAGTTATAGCCCTAGCAAAGAGGAGTTCATCAGGAAACAGAATAGATAGTGAGCTTTCATCCTCTTTATTGTCCCATATTAATTGAGACAAGTGGTTGGCAACCATATTCTTAGTGCCCTTTCGATCTACCATCATAAGATCGAATTCCTGTAAGATCGCCAACCATCATATAACATGGGGGATCACTATTGACTTGTTCAACAGAAAGTGGATGGCATTGTGGTCTATCTGCACAAATACTTTATATCCAAGCACATAATGCCTAAACTTTTCTAGAGAAAATACCACTGCCATCAATTCTATATCTGAGGTGGTGTAGTTCAGTTGTGCATCCACAATGCTTTGGCTTGCATAGTGGATGTAATGTGGACATTTCTTATCATCCATCTACGTAAGCATAACTCCCAAGGTGTAATTTGATGCATCCATCATAACATGAAATGGTTTGGACTAGTCATGTGCTTGTAGAATTGGAGTTTCTACAAGTTTCTCCTTTAATTGTTGGAATGCTTTTTCACATTTCATGATCCAAATAAATGGAGCATATTTCTTTGTCAAATCAACCAATGGTTTTACAATCTTAGAGAAATTCTCTATTAATCACTAGTAGTAGCTAGTATGTCCAAGGAATGACCAAACATCTTTGACAATTTTTGGCTAGTGGATTATTTCTTGGATGACCCTTATGTCTTCGTGGTCAACCTCAATTCCTACTTTTGATATTCTATGCTCCAACACAATGTCTTCTTGGACCATCAGATGACTCTTCTACCAATTATGTTGTAAGTTTATTTCAACACATTGTTTTAATACTTGCTCAAGGTGGTCCAAGGCTTGCTTAAATGTAGCTCCATAGGTGGAAAAGTCATCCATGAAGACTTCCACACCACTACCAATTTCTTGTTAAAAAATGCTAAGGACCAAGTATCGGAATGTAGCAAGGACATTACACAAACCAAAAGGCATTTTGCAATATGCAAAAGTACCCCAAGGACTTGTGAATTTTGTTTTGGCTTCATTCTCCAACATGATCTGGATTTGGTTATAGCCACTATAACCATCTAGAAAACTATAGTAGCAATGCTTGGATATTATGTCTAACACCTAATCAACAAATGGCAATGGAAAATGATCCTTGAATCTTGTCATATTCAGTAGTTGAAAATCAATGTACACCTACCACTTGTCACCTTTCTTTGGCATAATAATGAGTGGACCAACCCACTCACTATCCGCAATGGGATAGATAAACCCTACCTTGAGGAGTTGTTTGATTTCCTTCTTAATGATATGCTTTAGTTTGGGGTTTAATCACCTCTGTGGCTATCTCTTTGGCTTCATGGTAGGATTAATGTAGATGTGATGTTGGCATATCCTATGATCAATCCCTATGAGTTCAAGATATGACTAGGTAAAGACTACTGACCATTTTTCAACCACTTTTAACAACATCCATTTCTATTCTAGAGTAAGATTACCATTGATTATTACCAGCTTTTTATTGATTACTAGTCCTAATGGAATAGTGATGGATTGGTTTGCCAATTCTAATCTAATATTGCTCTTCTTTAGACGAGGTAGGTTCTATGCAGTATATATTTCATGAGAAATTAGGTTAACACCAGAACTTGAGTCGAGAAGAGATTTTCATGATTTATTCCCAATAATTTGCAAGGATCAGCTAATTTCCTAGGAAGGTTTCCAGCACAAATCCAATCAAATACAACATGGGTAAGCATCATAGTATGGATCCTGAGCAGTGTTTGGGTTGAAGGAGACTTGTAGGAAGTTGATACAAAGGAAGATGGAGGAACATGGTTGTCAATTGCAAGTGTATGTGAGGGCTTAAGTGGGATATGGGATTAGAAGAAAGGTCTTTTCTTTGATTGAGAGTCCAAACCACTTGGTTGATGAATCGATTGTAGATTAACGAGCCTGGTAATGTTGCGTTGTTGCAATTGAGCTAAGAGTTCACCCTACATAGGTAGAGCAAGTGGTAGCTATGTTGAGGAAGGAGGAAGATGTGTAGGAACAGGAGGAGGACAAGGGTAAAATGTGGTATCTCTTCTTTCATGTGGATAATGAGTTTGATAATAATTAGAAGGGTAGTAGTGAGATTGAAAAGTAGAAACATGATTGGAAAAGTCACATGGAGATAAGGGTTGCTGAACATAATACCCATATGGATTAGGTTGCCTGTAAGGGCATTCCTACCTTGGTGGCACCAGTGCCCATGACTATGGGTACTACCATTGTTGATACTATTCATATGGTTGCGGTGGAGTTCCACTTGGATAATACTATTGTTGCTGATTGAACTGACTAAAATTGCCTTGAGGGTAAGGCAATCTTCTAGGTGTTTGCCTTTGTGCTAATCATGGATTCAAGGTATATGCCCCAGATTCCTGTAAGTGTGACAAAATAGGACAACATCCCTTAGGATGTTCATAATGGAAGATGTCGCACCCACCATCATCATCTAATTTACTTTCTGCAACTCCCTCTATTATAGCAATCTTGCCCTTACCTCTTTGATAGGCACGTCCAACTTCCTTGCATTTTTTATGCTGATGATCACTACCTTGTTTCTTGGACTCTTCAGCGATTTTTAGGACAACTTGAAATTTGTTATCCATGGAGTCTCATAACTAAGCAACCTTAGTAGTAATTTTAGATTGAAATTTTTGAAGTGGCAAGGTTTTCCTATTTACTACCTCATCAAGTGTAGATTCCTCTTCACTATCATAGAATCAAACCTCCCTCTTACGAATGGAAAGATAATGATTATACTCTTCTACACTTTCTCATTTCCTTAATTTTCCTTCCTCTTTATCTACCTGCTTAATCAATCTTTGGATCTAATGGATGTTTAATTTTGATAATCCCCCTTGGGCATAGACACCAAGGGTTCTCCTCATTTTAGATCAAATCCTATCTACAATGTGGCAAAGTTGCTCAATTTGAGAATAACCATGGCTAGGACATCTATGCATTAAGGAATAGTATTGACTAATGGCAATGTTCAAGGGTTTGTGTGTCCCTCATTTTCATCCTTGGCTCTACCTTCTCAAGTTGGACACTCTAGAGTATGTTTGATATTTGTCATTAAACAATTCAAGCATTGTACTCCATCATCTAATAGATTTTGGTTCTAAGGACTCGTACCAATTCTCTACTTTTTTAATCAGTATCCTTGGGAACAAATTAAGCTTTTGCCACTCATTTTCTATATTGTGTAAGGCACATGCATCTTGGAAAGCTTAGAGATGATTTTGTGGATTTGAGTTATATCCCCCTTTAAATCAAGGGATTTTGATTTAACTATCCTTTACATGCCTTGTTGGAATTCATAGTACCTCTACAATGTTTAGCATACTTTGGGTAGCAAGCAAAGGCTCATCGAGGCCTTAATTTTGGTGCCTACAATGCCCTTTGCTACCCCTTCATTCATGGCAATGGATCTCTCTTAAATGTCCACACCCTTTGTCTTGGCCCACCTAATGGTCACTTTGGTTATCTCGGTCCCATTGATCACCTCCATCATGGTCACACCCCCAATGATTATGATTAGAGCTAGAAGATGATGATGATGATGACAAAGAAGAAGTGGAAGGAGGACTAGTACTATCATGGTGCTTACTACCCCCTTTTTGGTGATTGCAGCCATGATCATGCTCTTATTTTTTTTCCACATCCCTACCATGACTTCCCTCTTTGGACTCTCCTTTATCATTGGATCCATTCTTGCCAAAACCAGGATTGTGGACCATGGATTGCAGGTTCTAGTTTTGACCTCCTTCATTGAAGTCAAAGAGAGGAATTTCACTAAATGGAAAACCCCTAGAGAAGTGTTCTCTAGCATCTTTTTGCTACATTAAGAATGGGGAATCATTGAACCACTTCCCCTTCGTAAATTCATGACACTATTCTAGCTGTCAATCCCTAAGACATTATGCCCCAATCGGATGATAATCCCTAGTGTCATTATCTTGCACAACATACTTATCATGAAGTCCTTGAAGATCCAATTGTATAAGCATTTTTTGGAGCATCACAGGAATAGATTGATTGGGTGGCAACACGATGTTGCCCTCAATGTCATGCCACTACAGTTGATCATCTTGATGTAGGACGAAGGTGGAATTGGGTACATACTCATCAAGATGAGCATATACCACTTGATATTGTTGGGACACCTACTGATGAACTTCATCAGACTTGGATGGAGAATCACTCCTGTGAGAAGAAGACATTTTCTATTAGAGGATAAAAACATAGTGTTCTTTTAAATGTTGTTGTAGTTATTTTAAAGTATGATATGATGCTAGGGTTCGTTTCAACAATTTTGAATAATTTTCACTAAATCTTGGATAGTGCATGTAACAACTAAAAGGTCCTTGGCAATAGTGCCAATGATGAGCGGCGAGGTACCCCTATGCCCAACCATACAAATCATAAGCGTTCATGCACAATCTAGTCGAACTTTGTAGATCTTAAGTTCTTAAGTACACTAGTTCTAGAAAGTGAAATCCAATCAAGACAATCATTGTCTTTCCAATTTCACTCATGAGGTACAAGTTTATGGTTAAGTGCAACTAAGGTATATGATTTTTATCATTTTATGTTTTATAAACTTAACCACTTAGAGAAAGAATGAAAGGTAGGGTAATTTAATGTCTAGTTTATCTATTGTCTAGCTAGCCTAACACAAGTACGCATTCCCACTCCCTGAACACATCATAAACACATGTAGCACTGCTAGGTTACCAAACATTAAGAATTTCTAGATTACCAAGTGCTGCATGTATGCTCAAAGTGGTTGTGCTTGTGTTCATTAATGACTGAAAATTACTTGCTTAATTAAAGTGCATTGAAGTAAAGTGCATGAACAATAAATGCATTATAGAAAACATTAATCTATTCTCAGTGCTGTAAGGATTATCAAAAGGGCTCATCTTTATTTCCGTCACATTACTATGCTCAAACACATTAGTGATCAAATAAAGGTCTATACACACTCAGAATCATGCTGTAAGCACTTAGAAATATTCTAACTTTAGAATGACTAAACTACAAGAACTTCGTTACTCTATGCAAAAACTTATTATGAAATAAAATATCTTGTGATATCAAATATTCAATATCACATCTTAGGCTATGATAGGTATCCAATATTGGAGCACATCAAAACCCGATTCATCAAATAGTGATGAATCATCGTTGGTTGGTTACGTCGACAAGGCCTTATCGATGTAGTCAATCGTGTCGACAAGGCCCCATTGACACATCTTACCCTGCATCGATGAGGCCCTATTGACGTATTGTCTATCTATCGCCTATAAATATATGCCTTCCAGCCACATTTATGGCAATCTAGATTTTAGTAGCAGCAAAGATCTTGCATTTTCTCAATTTGAAAGTTAGAATTTCTTCCTTGAGTGCTCACAATAGGAGTCATTGAGTGTATAGATCTTTATTCGAGGACTATTGTACCTGAGCATGACAATTTGTGTGGTAATAAAGACAAGCTTTCTAATAAACCTTGCAGCATTGATGGGATGCGATATCGCATGGGCCCCTGCGATATCGTGTATGCGATATCGTAGCCTGTCGCCTTGTCTATAAATAAGAGGCAGCTTTCCCTTATAAGATCATCTAGATCTAGACCCTTAGCTAAACTCTGATAGTTTTACCATTCCGGAGATAGAATAATTTCCATGTGCTCGTAGTAGGAGTCTCAAAGTGAATGGATCTTTATTCGAGAAAATTGTACCTAAGCACACATTTTTGTACAGAAATAAAGACGAAATTTCTAATAAACCTAGCAGTGCATGGACTAAGCTAATTAGGATTTAATTAATGTTAAATTCTTATTTTCTTTCTTAGATAATTAATCTCTCTCAACCCTCAACTCCTAGTTAAGTGCACTCAATACGATTGCTTCGAGCATGTGTGCTACACTTGATAACCCAGTAACGAATAGTGTTTGGTAATCCCAGTAGCATTGCACTGGTTCAGGGTGTGTACGGTAAGTGGAAATGGATACTAATGCTAGGATGATTAAAGCTTAGTTAGTGAAAGTTAGTTACTTAGTCTCTTCACCCTTTTCTCTCTTAGCATAGGTGATAAAAAGATAAAAGTTATAAAAATCATATACCTCAGACTTACTTAACCATACAACCGTGACAATACAAGTCTAGGAAGACAACGATTGATTAACCTTAAGTGTTCCATAAGGTGCGTAAGCACTTAGTCCTTGGA